>JAURVB010001554.1:0-14876 GCA_033002965.1 Piper betle | reverse complement strand
AAACCCCTTGTTGATTTCTCATTTGATTCTTATGTTTAACATGTTTACGATTTATGCAACATGTGTATGCATGCAACAAAAGAAAAAGAAAGGAAAAGGAATTACCCGAGCGAATGAGGAAAGCCAGCATCTGTCCAAGGAGGAAAAAGATGTAGAAGACGCCCTCCCCTTCTCCTTTTATAAAGAATGAAATGGACGGCTAGGGTTTGTGGAAACACCCTTTCACCGCAATTCCTTTAATCGGGTAATTGGGTAATCAATACGGTTCACTTAACCATTTCACTTAACCTCTTAAACGGGTACATTGTATGATTCACTTAAATGGTTAAATGGATAAATAATTCACTTAACCTCTTAAATAGGTACATGGTATGGTTCACTTAAATGGTTAGATGGATAAATAATGTGGTCGACTTGACCGATTCAAGTAGAATTGTCCGGTTAGAAATTACTTCTTAATTAACCGGGTAATTCATACCTAACCAGCTAACGAAATTTTTTCCCCACGTTCGATCCTACCGCGTCGAACGTTATTATTATTATTATGTTTATTTATTTATTTAATTTTTTTTCCGGGTTTTCACAGTTAACTGCTGTAAAACACGCACTTTAGACTTCCAATTGGTTGGTGGAGAAGGGTGAAGTTGAGGGAGGACGTGATTCAGGGTTTGAGTGCCAAGAAAAGGGGCAGAGAAGAAGGGCGTGGTCTGGTTTTGGTGCTGGTTTTGGAGTGCAGAGAAGAGTGGCGACGGGAAGAAGAAGAAGAAGAAGAAGGAGGGTGGCAGTTTTGTAAATATGGGTTGACTCGATACCAACTTGAGTTAAAAAACAATACGAACACGTAATAAATCTTTAAAGATAATTATTTTAATTTGTTAGGGTAAAGTTACTAAACTAATTAGTTATTTGACGAAGTCGACATGGACATAGATAATAAAAAATACGGTAATGAGAAACTGTCGATACTTAATCGGCGTAATAAAAGCGATTAAATTAAATCGGACGGTTATAAGTGATTAATAAATAAAGATGTTACCTTTACCATATTAAATTTAATATTAGGTAAATAAAGTGATTATTTTAATAATAATAGTAATATATATTAGTCATTTAGTTGCATGCATTTCTACTCGAATAAAATTATACTTATGTATAATTTTATGTCTTCGTTCAGATTAAGATCATTGGTCGCAGCTGCAAGTTCGAAATATCCAGGTCCGTATAATTATTTAAAATGTTGTATTTTCCCTTGTGGATAACCTGGTCAGCCTGAGCCCAGATTCGACCACCATGCACTGAGTGCAACCGGGGTCAAGGAATTGACTCAGTCTGACACGGGCTATGCCCTTCATAATCAAATAATGGACATGATGGACTGACCCATCAGCCAATAAATTGGACATGGCGGATTGGACTCGCCAGCCAATTACGGACATGGTGGATTGGACCCACCAGCCGATAACGGACATGGCGGATTGGACTCGCCAGCCGGTAATGGACATGATGGACTGACCCATCAGCCAATAAATTGGACATGGCGGATTGGACTCGCCAGCCAATTACGGACATGGTGGACTAACCCATCAGCCAATAGATGGACATGGTGGACTGACCCATCAGCCAACTAATGGACATGGTGGATTGGACTCACCAGCCGATAACGGACATGGCGGATTGGACTCGCCAGCCGGTAATGTACATGATGGACTGACCCATCACCCAATAGGTGGACATGGTGGACTGACCCATCAGCCAACTAATGGACATGGTGGACTGAACCATCAGCTAATAAATGGTCATGTTGGAATGGTCACAAGTGCCAATATTATAGATAATGATAGGGAGTTTATGGACTTGTTTTATTTAATTATACGGCTTAGTGGTTAATCACTAACGCGGAATTGCCTCCGCAGGTTAGCAGCTGGACCTAAAGACTAAGAGACGACAGGGTGGTTTTTCTACCAACGCAGGTGGTGAACGGTTAATAAGCGGACTTCTCTTTTTACTTTTCTTGTGTTATAAATGTGGCTATGGGAAACGGTCTAAGACTGTGGGATAATTACTTTATGCATTGTCATTTGAAAATAAGTTCTTTTGAGTTAGAAATGCTAGACTTATTTGCTTCATATTATTCATGTAACCTTTTAAGTAACAGCTGGTCCGGTTAGGATTGGTTGTTATAGGGTTGGGTTTTGTTAAATTTTGAGTAACACCCTGCCAGCAAGGCCCACAATATCGTGAAAAATGGCGGGTCGTTACAACTCTACCTAATCACATCAAGCCCACAATTTGGATCCATCAGATTGTCATCTTAGATACAATTTTTGAAGATCCAACTGTCTAACCATGTGCCCATCTTCCACTAGCAATACCTCCATATGTTCCAATGATGATGCTCTATGGGATAATTTTCACCATCTCCAATAAACTTCAAAGGAAATCATGTGCATAAACATCTTGCCACCCATGAAATAATTGTGCTGCACATGTGGGTCACAATAATTAGTAATCATCTATGTAGTTGTTGAGGATTAGGAAGTTGTCAAGAAGTTTCATAGAAGTTGCCTTGAAACTTCCTACCTCCACATTGATCTCTATATATTCGATCAATACTCACAATTTGGAGAATTGCATTAGAAAGAATAGGAGTCATTTCCTATACTTCCATACCTAAGTACTTCAAGACCTTCACTTCTTCATAGTGTAGAAAGGAAAGTTCTTGGAGCTTTTAGAAGAAGAAGTTGAGCCATAAAGCTGCAAAAAAGAGAATGAGCCATAAAGCCTCAACAAACAAAATTTGCATTGCTCTTTTTTTCTTCTCTTGTCTATGTTGTTTCTCATGACAAACTCAATTACGTCTCTAAATGCTTTCATATTGTATAGATCTGGGATGAACAATAGATCTTAGTAGAAATGTAGGGTAAAGTGTTTTTATCTATTTCCTTATGTGTGGTTTTGTGTAGATTATTTTAACTTCATTCTTAATGCTTCAAAGGCGTAGCTAATCTTTGTAAGATTAAGAGACTTAAATTTTCCTAGATATAGGGAATTCCTTGATGTCATTGATTGAAATAGTCTACTGAGTCATGGTTAGTGTAAAGCCCAACTTTGGGTTACGGTTTTATGCCACTTGTAGTTTGCCCGGTTCGGACCCAGTCTGAATCGGTTCAAAAGCCGAGTTAGACCAATTTTCTGACCATGAGTATGAGGCTCAGATGGCCGTATGAGCATGTTATGATAGCCTGAGAATGCCAGACATGCAGATGATAACTTTGGTTAAGCTACACCACAGCATGAGTTATCAGTGTATACACGAGGTACACAAATAATTTTTACGGGTTAGTTAGGGTTTTAGGCCTAGATTTAGGCCATTTAATGTTTAGTATCCGTTTGAAATTTTCAAGGTATCTCATGTGCATGCATCATAGGGATTTTGGATCACTGGATTGCCCGTGTGGGCCCAACTTGATTGAGTCTCAAATTTTCACCCAATTGAGCTTAAGGTTTTTGAGGCCCATTTAGCCTTCTTGCTTCAATTCCCACCTATAAAGTCAATTTTAGGACTCAAGTTAGTTTTGACTTTGGACAGTCTTGATCTAAGCTTTCGATGTGTGTATATATATATATATATATGTATTGCATATACCGATAGGTGGGCTCCAGTAGGCCATGAGTTGATAGACACTCAGATCATGCCACATGGCAAGATCTAAGCCATCCACATCAACCCTAACTTTCACCCATCGATTTCTATAGATTTTCCCTCATTTTAAGAGTTTTCCATCCCTAGCACCGTAGCCACCACTTCGGGTAGCTACTGACAAGTCTCTGGTCTTTCCCCGGCCACAGATAGACACCCCCCTGAGCAGCTCGTGGCAAGCTATCAATCTATAGTCCTCACCATCACCAGCATTAGTTTTATAGCTGATTTCCACCACTGTCGCTGAGTTTGAGCCGTTTTCTAGCTCTGGTGAGGCCAACCGCCCAGATAGGTTCATCTTGGCAAGGCTGACATTTTGAGACCACCCATGACCACCGCAATTAAAGTGCTCTCCGCCGGCAACGCCGCTGCACCGAATGGCATTTCCGCCCCCTTTCTGGTTATTTCCCTACCTGTTAGCGGACGGACTCCACCGATCGCCACCACCATCATCTTCCTTGTCACCTGGGCCGTTGATCCCAACCTAAGGTGACCTCTGCCGTGCTGCCATCAGTGCTTTTTGGTGATAACACCAGCTACCCCGTCAACTCGTTTGCCCACGTTTGCGTCTATCTATCTGTGTTTGTGTCCACCTGCCCAAGTTCTATTCACCTGTTCATGTCTGTCTGCTTGCTTGTGTTCATGTATCTGCCCAGCAGTCCAGACAATCTTAGCTGACATAGCCCACTAGTTTATTTAACCCGAACCAAGTTGACTTAGCTTGTCTCGATTCGGTTCGGTTCAGCTCACTCTTAGCCATTTCCGACCGTTTTTTGACTGTTTTTGGTAATTCGAGAACCCCAATATTAGTTTAGATACATATTTACATTATTTAGTATATTTTGGATGTTATGAGTCTAAAGACCGAGAAAAAAAATTCACACCGACGCTGTCCGGGAAGGACTGAACGTGTTATATTCTTTACCCGGTTAATTATTTACCCATTATATTATTTACCCGGTTACCCGGTTAAGTGAAATACGGGTGTTTTCACATACCCTAGCCGTCATTTTCATTCTTATAAATTTTGAAAGAGGACGTCATTTTTCACATACGGGTGTAGGGGCGTCTTTCTCACCTTAGCCGCCTAGTTCTCCTCTTCCTTACCGGTGTGTCTTCTTCCTTGCTTAGGTATTCTTCCTATCTCCCTCTTCTTAATTTTCTTGCATGCATATTTTAATTTGATAATAAGCTTTATAATCATGAGGATTAAAGTTTAAAATCAACAAGAAAGAAACTAAAATTTGCCGACGAGTTCCCTGTTTCGGCGAGATGGGCAAGCACGGGCAAGCCTCGCCGGGAATCAGTGGCGACGGCCGTTCTGACGTCGGGAGATGATCCTACTCTCTTCGTCGATCAGTGTAGGGTCGATCTCACGTGTGTGGATGCTGGCCTGGGGTGGTAAATGGCCAAAAATAGAGGACGGCGGCAAAAACAGAGGCGCGGCGGTGGGTGAAGAAGTCTGGCCGTCCTGGGTGGCGACGGGTTGCAATCTGGCCCGGGAAGGTCGATAGGAGGTCGAGGGTGTCGAGGCGACTACCCAATTGAGGTGGCGACGCTCGCCGGCGGTGGAATCGGCGACGCGAGCGCGCCGCTAGGCAGGCGATGCAGGCGTCGCCGCGGCTGGAAGGCGGCCGGAGTTGGCCGGGGTGACACTGAAACGGCACGGCGGAGCTGGACGGCGACGATGGACGGCGGCCGGAGGTGGTCAGCGGCGGCGGCGGCTGGAGGGCGCCTGGAGTCGGGAACAGAGCATGCCGGAGAAGAAGAAGAAGGAAAAAATTACCTTGGGTGGCAAACTTGTAAATAATGCTTGACTCGACACAGCTCGATGTTAAATAATAATACCAACTCGTAAATAACACCGGGCTCGATACCGACTCGAGTTAAAAAATAATATTAACTCGTAATAAATCTTTAAAAATAATTATTTTAATGGGTTATGGGTTAAAGTTACTAAACTAATTAATTATTGTACGAAATCGCCACAAGTAATAATAAAATACGGTAATGATAAACGGTCGATAATTAATCGGCACAACAAGCGATTAAATTAAATCGGACGGTTATAAGTAATTAATAAAATAAAGATTTTACCTTTACCATATTAAATTTAATATTAGGTAAATAAAGTGATTATTTTAATAATGAGTCAGTAATGTAGAAAATAGGTTATTAAACTATAGTCGGGTAGAAATCACTCGCGTCGAACCTAAATAGCATAATGAAAATAAATAAAGTTCGAAACTTTATAGAGTCGAATAAATTAAAATAATTGTATTAATAATATTTATGAATTAAAATAATACAAATTATTTTAAATAATTTGATTGAATAACTTAATTAATTAAATTGCTGTAAATAATAGTAGTGATTAAAAATTATAACCGTCAACTAAATCATCAAGATCAGGGTTAAGTAATTATCACCGCAAAGGAAAATTAAATACTTGTTTATTAGTAATAATTATTTTATCAACTGTTAAGTATTAATTATGATTTAGATAATTAATTTAAAATGTAAAGTAGGACTTAAATGATTATATCACATGAATAATTAATTATCTCACTAGATTTGTTGAGAATTTAATATTTAATATTTTTGAATTGTTACATGATATGTTGTCAAAATTTTAATAATGATATATATATATATATATTAGACATTTAGTTGCATGCATTTCTACTCGAATAAAATTATACTTATGTATAATTTTATATTCTTGTTCAGATTAGGATCATTGGTCGCAGCTGCGAGTTCGAAATATCCAGGTCCGTATAATCATTTGAAATGTTGTACTTTCCCTTGTTGGCAGCCCTGGTCAGCCTGAGCCCAGATTCGACCACCTTGCGCTGTAACGCAATCGGGGTCAAGGAATTGAGCTCAGTCCGACACGGGGCCGCACCTTTAAAATTACTATGTGTTTCCGTATAATTATTTGAAAAGTTATATAATCCATATAATTATTAGGAATGTTGTATTGTCCATATAATTATTTGAAATGTTATATTTTCCCAAACTGGTATAACTATATGAAATGTTGTATTTTCCCAAATTGGTAGCCTTTGTCGGCACTAATCTCAGAATGAGCTGGAGACAATTTTAATCTCAGAATGAACTAGGAGACCATGACTAATCTCAAAATGAATTGGGAGACCACTTAATCTCAGAATGAGCTGGGAGACAATTTCTAATCTCAGAATGAACTGGGAGACCATGACTAATCTCAAAATGAATTGGGAGACCACCTAATCTCAGAATGAGCTGGGAGACGATTTCTAATCTCAGAATGAACTGGGAGACCATGACTAATCTCAAAATGAATTTGGAGACCACCTAATCTCAGAATGAGCTAGGAGACGTTACTTTTGCTAATATCAGAATGACCTGAGAGACAATTTACTAATCTCAGAATAACCTGAGAGATAATTACTAAAAGACTTGTGAAACTATAATAAAAAAACGGGTGAAATGATAATAGGGATTTTATTGACTTGTTTTATTTAATTATGCGGCTTAGTGGTTTTATCACTAACGCGGAATTGCCTCCGCAGGTGAGCAGCTTTGGACTAAAGAATAGAAGTGTGGTTGGTGGTTCTTTTACCAACCTAGGTATGGTGAATCGATAATAAAGTTGGACTTCCTTATTATTCTCTTGTGTTATAAATGTGGCTATGGGAAACGGTCCGAGACTGTGGGATAGTTATTTTATATTTTAGAGAACATGATTTATTGTTATGATTTATATTATATGTTGCGAGACTTATTTGCTGTATTTAAATTCATGTTCTGGAATGTTACATCTACATTAACTATATTTCTGTGAGATCCCTCAACTTAATTACTGTTGCACTTTGGGCCAGGTCGCTACACACCCGGTCTAGTTAGGGCGGGTCGTTACAATGAGTGTTTTATTTATTTATTCCTTATTATTTATACCTTTTTATTTATATATTTGTCATATATGATGAATGCCTATTTATTTATTTATTATTATTATTGATATATTTAATTATTCATATTAATCTTATTCATGTTTACTAAATTTAATACATTTATTTACTTATCTATTTGTTCGTTGCATGTATCTTGTTACTTATTTATATGTAATTATGTATTTCGTATTGGATAACTATGATATTATTATTATTATTATTATTATTTATGATCATTTAATATTAACTACTTATTTATTTATATATTTGTGTCTCGATTTGCAAGCTGAATGTTTAATTGTAGGTTTATTTGTCACTATCTTTTTTATTACGATGTATTGATGATGTAAGCACACACAACGAGCATGCATCATATAAAGATGAAAGTATTTTACTTAGCTGTGGGTTTTGATATAGGTTTCAGAGTTGACATGAGATGACATTAACCCATGACCTCTAAATCAAACTAGATGTCTAGTAACAACTTAATATAATAAAATATGTATTTCAAAGCATGGTTGACGTCAACCAACTTCAATGACAAGTTCTAACAAACTTGGAACCAACAACTATGTTGAAAAACTCAACAAAGGTATGTTACTATCAACTACATTCCGATAAATGTATATATTTATAACACATATGCTTCGTTGAATTGTCTGGGCTAACACGTGGTGTCATTGTGTGTTCTGACACAATATGTATTATTATGTATGTATGTATAATTTTAGTTGGGTTGTTGAGTGGTTCTGGCCTATGCTTTTGAAATCCGCTTCTGTGGAAGTTTCTATGATAATTAAGTTATTAACTTTAGGAATTTTTGACAACGCACTTCAGTCTACCACTGGCCCAAAAAAATTGAAGTAAGAAGTAAGAAGTAAGAAGTAGCCCGTAAAACTCGAAACTCGAGTTAGGCTTTTACATAACTGAACCAGTCGGTTCAACCATTGGTTCGAGTCAATCGCGTGCTGCATCGAGGCCAGTCGTGAGTTATGAGCTATGTGTGAGTTATGAGCTATGTGAGTCAGGTGTACCGAATACATAATGATAACGTCGAGAAGATGGTGAGATACGAGCTATCAGAATATATGAAAGTATGGAGTATTTTTTTCTTTTTATATGTTTGATCATAGAAATAGTTTTAGGCCGAATAATGCATTATGATGCGTTAGATTATATTCGGGTGGGTTATTAGTTATAGAGCATGTCATTTGGATGTTGTTGTGTTTGTTTTATTTTATGCGATTTATCCATATTTTTATAGATTTTTTTACGATTTACTATGAACTAGTTATTATTTTGACTCGAGTAGGACTTGAGTCAATACTTATTTACGAGTTTGCCACTAGGAGTGTTTTTATCCTTTCCCCGACACTTTCCCTTCCCAAAACCCTCGCCGCCCACAATGGTCATTGCCGGCGACGCTACCGACGGCACCCTACCGCCGATCAATGCCGCCCCGCCCCGTCATGCTGTCGTCATGCCCCCACGAACCACCCCGGCCACCGTCTTGCCGCCACGACGCCGGAATCGCGCCACAAGCCGGGACGCCCCTCCTTGTCGATTCGCCGCCGCTGCCGTGGCCTCAACGACCACCACCTTGACCTCCCGATGTTTTCCCCTTACCTAGCGCCACTGACATGTCCATTATTGGATGTCAGGTCCGTTCTGACATGTCCATTATTGGTTGTCAGGTCCGTTCCAACATATCCATTATTTGCTGTCAAGTCCATTCTGACATATCCATTATTGGCTGTCAGGTCCATTCTGACATGTCCATTATTGGCTGTCAGGTCCATTCTGACATATCCATTATTGGTTGTTAGGTCCATTCTGGCATATCCATTGACAAAACAACTAAGCAATTCAAAGAATCCCAACAATTCTTGCCAATCTAAGGATGAAGCAAAGCAGCACACCCACAACAAAACAAATACCCTACCCAAAGACTCGCATTAGTTCATACCAAACAGTCGACAAGAATCTCACGCATAAGACGCTAGGGATCTAGCAACTTAGCAGGGCGTCTCCAACAAACCTTGCATGCAAAAATCCTAATGAAAACAAATAAGATGAGGGACGAAAAACTCACGCATAAGTGGGGAGGTCGCTAGGGATAGAGAGGAGGCAAGAATAATTTGACTGGCTAGGAAAAGAATTTCTTTTCCCTCATAAAATCCTCCTCCTTTATCATATATATATCACTCTCAACCATTCCCTCCATTAAATTCTCATACCCCATCATCCATAGGTATTTCTTAGGTTCAATGAGCCCCTTCATTAAATTCTCACACCCATCATCCATTAATGAATAGGTATTTTCTAAGTGACCTTAAGTCGAACCATGACCGGTCTACTTGATAACCAACCATATTGGTTCATCGATATTTATTTCATAATATTTAGGTTCGGGTCTTGTAATAAAATTCATGGTTTTTACAATCTCCCCAACTTAGAGATATTTCATCCGCGAAATATTTTAACAGCAAGATGATAAGCATGATTAATTATATCTTCGGGATCTCAGGCTGCTCCTGTTGTTGCTTCAGAGAATGACGACAGTCTTTTATCATGTGTGCCGTCCTGCCGCAATTGTAGCACCAGACGGGGCTCATTGCATTGCCCGGAATGCATCTTGGCGCAATTTTTACATCGTCTATATAGAATCTCCTTAAACTTCCTTTAGAGGTTTCCATCTACGTTCCCTGGGTAGTTCTCCCCACGGTTGGCATGCTTGTGTTGCATAGTAGTCTTCCCCTACTTCTGTGAACGATCATGCTCAAATACCAACTCATGAGTTGTGGCTGCATCGATCACCTCAGTTTTAGTGACCTTTGACGCTGTAGTAACCCTACTCCTCAATTCAGGTGTCAACCCCAGAATAATTTTATCTGCCCTAACCTTGTCAGATGCCTGAATCCCAGGTGCAAAGCGTTCCAACTGCAAGAATTTCTGGCATATTCCCGGACCGAATCATTCTTCTGAGCTAGGTTGGTGAACTCCAGTGCTTTCTTTTGGACAACGGGCTCTGGAAAATATTGTCCATTGAAAACAGCCACAAACTCTGCCCACGTGATGGAAGAAATCTCACGTCGATGGAATGTAGTGTTTTCCATGGATTTCCACCAGTAAGATGCTTACTCCTGAAGCATGGATGTTGCCAACCTCACTTGGTGGCGGTGTGGCACAGATAGAGCCCTAAAAGCTTTTTCGGTAATGTCTATCCAGCTTTCGGCCTTCATTGGATTAGTCCCTCCAATGAATACGTCAGCTCCATTCTTCCGAAATTTTTCCATAGTGTCGCGATCACTGTCCTTAATGGCTGGTGGCACCATTTGTCGGACTATTGGTGGCACTGGGTTTGGTAGCTCCCTCATTCGCCCAAGTCAGTTAACCCTGCCCGCCCTTGGGCACATAGCTGACCGCCATCTGGGGTGATTCTGGGATCCGCTGCTGAGTTTGAGGCTCCATTCCCTGTTACCACTCCCGGTGGGCGTTGAACAATATTCTGAATCACAGAATTTGTATTTTTGAAGCCTGTACTAGTCCCTGTATGGCCGTTAGGATCTGGGCCAATACATTTTCTTTGTTCGGACTAGATGGGGTAGATCGCGTAGTCTGTCTACGAGTGCCTGCCATCTTAAACATTGAACCATCATGGTTCATTTATACATTCTTGTTTCAGTTTTGACTTAGGTTTATTGGCAAAGAACTTTGTTAATTAATAATATAACATAGTGGAAAAAGATAATTACTAGACATTTCAACAAGGTACTTGAGTCATAAAATGTGAGCTTGTGGGAAACCGTGCTCTGATACCACCAGTAACGACCCGCCATTTTTCACAATATTGTGAGCCTAGCTGGCTAGGCGTTACTCGAAATTATACCAAACCAACCCTGTAACGACCAGCCCTAACCGGTCCGGGCGTTACTTATATGTTACATGATTTCTATTAAAACCATAAGTATGACTCATTCAAAGTAAATTATGGTTAGTCAAGACATAATAATAATAGTTCCACAGTCTTGGATCGTTTCCCAAAGCCACATGTATAACACAAGAAAATAAAAGGAAGTCCAATTTATTATCCATTCTCCTACCCTGAGTTCGTAAAAGAACCACCAACCATACTTTCATTCTTCCTTAAGTGAGTTGAAATCAAACAATCTTGATTAGCCTACATACCCATGTCGTGATCAAGCTCAATGTAGTTCTAGAGGCTCTCAGATCATTCTGAGATTAAAAGTTTGTCTCCCAGTTCATTCTGATATTAGGTGGTCTCCCAGGTTATTCTGAGATTAGTCATTATTGGCTGTCAGGTCCATTCTGACATATCCATATTTGGCTGTTAGGTCCATTCTAACATGTCCATTATTGGCTATCAGGTCCATTCTAATATATCCTGTAACGACCCAGCCCAAAGTGCAACGTAATGGGCTAAGTCATTTCTTTAAAATGGGTACCCCGAAAGTTAAAAATCAATAGTCCATTCCCACTTATAAACAGGATCTTCTCCCAGTAAGTATTAGATGTGGGATTAAGTTGAGGATCTTACAATCCACCCACCTTAGAAATTTCGTCCCCGAAATTCCTATACTTGGCCCGTTGCTAGCCCCAGCCACGACCTTTCTAGCCCATGACCGGCAGCCTAGCCAACGTCCCTAGTCCAGCCCACCATCTAACACGGAACCAGGTTTGCTCTGATACCACCTGTAATGACCCAGCCCAAAGTCCAACGTAATGGGCTAAGTCATTTCTTTAAAATGGGTACCCCGAAAGTTAAAGATCTATAGTCCATTCCCACTTATAATCAGGATCTTCTCCCAGTAGGTATTAGATGTGGGATTAAGTTGAGGATCTTACATATCCATTATTGGCTGTCAGGTCCATTCTGACATGTCCATTATTGGCTATCAGTTCCATTCTGACTTGTCCATTATTGGCTGTTAGGTCCATTATGACATATCCATTATTGGCTATCAGGTCCATTCTGACATGTCCATTATTGACTATTAGGTCCATTCTGACATGTCCATTATTGGCTGTCAGGTCCATTCTGACATATCCATTATTGGCTGTCAAGTCCATTCTGACATGTCCATTAACAAAACAACTAAGCAATTCAAAGAATCCCAACAATTCTTGCCAATTGAAGGATGAAGCAAAGCAGCACACCCACAACAAAACAAACATCCAACCCCAAAGACTCGCAGCAGTTCATACCAAGCAGTCGACAAAAATCCCATGCATAAGACACTAGGGATCTAGCAACTTAGCAGGGCGTCTCCAACAAACCTTGCATGCAAGAATCCTAATGAAAACAAATAAGTTGAGGGATGAAAAACTCACGCAGAAATGGGAGGCTTAAACATGTGTAGTAAACACAACCAAATGACCTGATATCGGAGGGATCCGATAAAACACTGCTGATGTTGTCCTACGTCTAAAACTCGATTAAACCCTACTTGCATGGAGTCAAACAAAGAGGAAGAGTCCTACAGACCTATGGTCGCTCTAAGTGCTTCAACACTTCTATGGCGAGCTTAAACTCTATAACCTACATCGAAACCCACTGCTAAGTAACATATCGATGTCTCTATATGATGCATGCTCACGATGTGTGCTCATATCATCAATATATCCTAATAAATAAAATAGTGCTAACATGCATGCAACTAAACACCAGGCACGTAAATCGAGATATCATAATAAATAAATAAATAATAAATACACAAATAGATAAACCAAACAATATAAATAAATAAATGACCAATATTAATTAATCATGAATAATATTAATATAAATATTAAATATATGAATATACGCTTAAATGCCTTAACTAATAACACAATTAAGAAATAGTTCATAATTAATCAATTAATTAAATAAAATAAGATAAACAGAAACAAAAATAAGATCTATGAATATGTACATTATCAATAACAATAATTAGTCACATAATCATTCATCATAGTCAACAAATTTATAAATAATAAGAAATATATAATCATGAATTAATTAATTAATAAATAAAATAAATAATAAATAAAAAAATATAATTATAACATCCAAACTTGTTAAACAATGTGAATATGCAACAAAACTAATGTAGAGGTTCTCAAATTACCAAAAACGGTTTAGAAAAGTAACAAAATGAGCTAAATCGGACCGAACCGAGGTGAACCAGACATAACCAAATGGGCTCAACCAACCCAGTTTGGGTTTACTGGAAAATGGATTGCGTTGACTAAGCAGACATGAACTGCACTGGCCAACTCGGACATGGGCTGGCAGGCTAGTGCACAAGATCTAGCAGGCCGATGCGGAAGCGGGCAGGTAGACGTGAATGTGGAAAGGCAAATGTGATCACAAGCAAACGGACCTGACAGGGCAGCCGTTGGCCGTCTCTAGAAAACGCCGATGGCTACGTGGCTAGGGTAATCACTTGTCGGGATCGACATGGGGTGTCAAGGCAGAAGTCCTGGTTGTGATGATCGGTGGAGTTCAACCACTAGATGGCCTGAAAATGGCCGGAAAGAAGGGAGTATTGCAGCCGAGAGCGGCAATGTCGCTCCGGCTATGGTGGTGGTCGTGGGTTGTCTCAAAATGGAAATCTTGGCAAGGTGAAGCTGTGTGGGTGGTCGTGGGTTATCTCAAAATAGCTCGAATGATGACGGCGGCAGAGGAAACTGACTTCAAGAACTCTGTCGCTGAGGGCCGAAACCTAGGCCTAAAACGAATATTAAACGCTGCAATGGCCTAAATTTGGGCCTAAAACCCTGACTAACTCATACAAATCATCTGTGTACCTCGCGTATACACTGATAACTCATGCTCTTATCATCTACATATTGGGCATACTCAGCTACTATAACATGCTCATACGGTCATCTGGGCCCATACTCATAGTTTGAAAATTAGTATAGCTCGAGCTCCTACGAACCAACTCAATACAGACCCAAACTAGGAAAACTACAATTGGGTAAAACATAACCCAAAGTTGGCATTTTACAACCTCTCCTCCATATAAAAATTCTGTCCACGGAATTTCTCACATTAACTGCAATCAAAGGACTCAACAGAAGATGTCATCTTGTTGGCAAATGGTAGCTCTCCTTCGAAAGCTAGCTACACAATGCCTAAACGGACCAACATGATGTTGGAACCCTGAACACTGATGAAGCTTACTAGCACCTTGACAATCTGCTGAACTGATTACATGTGATCGGATTATCTG
>JAURVB010001553.1:0-19163 GCA_033002965.1 Piper betle | reverse complement strand
AATCTAAAATGAGTAAAGTCAATCTAGTGGTATAAATGTAATAGAGTACAGAATGTTAGCATTGGCTTTTCACAATTTAATGCATAATGTCTTCATGATCTATCTCTCTGGATGACATAATATAGAGGCAAGAAGTGTCAATTCTATGAGATCAACAATACATTGGCATGGACCTTCCCTTATGCTTTTTGACTTTTTTGGCCCCTTGTTTCTTGGCCCCTACTCTAATCTTCCTCCTCAATTCAAAATTAATCCTTCCAATATTTTACATTTGTTTCAAGAAATTGCCAAGCTAGAGTGAATGTGTGATCAAGGGCGGCTTTGAAATCTTCATCTTGCCACTGGAGTTTGTTGTACCACTCCCTATTGTAACATCATATTGTTATGTTGTACCTCCAACATAACAATATCTCATATTGGACAATTTTATAAAGTTTTCAATCTTTTTTTTTAAATACCATTCGGCAATTCAAATTAATCCCTCAAAAGAAAGTGTGGATCAAGGGTGGCTTTGAAATCTTCATCCTGCCGCTAGAGTTTGTTGTACCACTCGCGGCCACCTCCAATATAACATTCCCCTCTGGGTAGTACTCTCAGCTCTGGACAATAAGTAAAGAACATCATGAAATTCCAAATAAATCCTTCTAATATTTGACATTTTTTTTAAGAAAAAAGTTAATTCGAAAGTGTGGATCAAAGGCGGCTTTGAAATCTTCATCTTGCCACTAGAGTTTGTTGTACCACTCTCGCCTCTGGACAATAAGTCAAGAACAGCATGAAATTCCAAATAAATCCTTTTAATATTTGACATTTTTTCTTGAAATCACTAATCTTCATCTTCGTCTTCATCTTCAAAGAAAGCATGAAAGTGTGGATCGAGGGCGGCTTTGAAATCTTTATCTTGCCACTCGAGTTTGTTGTACCACTTGTGGTCACCTCCAATATAACATTCTCCTTCAGGTGCCATGTTTTCCTTCACCAGGGCTCTGGGTAGTACTCTCAGCTCTGAACCCAATCAACCAATCGAAAGTCGCGGAGGGAAGGAAATGAGATGGCGTCACTGCATATGCTCTCTAGCTGGGGAAGAATCAAAAGCTCTAATTTTTCAAGTTTGGGGAAGCAAATACCAGGTGAATGATCTGGCAAAGTTTTATTCCAAGCCACCTGAAACACTTCTTCCAACGTGCTGCAACCGCCAATTTCAAATTGAAAACCTTTCAAAACCTTTTATAAAAACAAGATTTTTAAAAAATAAATATAAAAATAAGATTATAACTATCAAGATTTTATTTTTAGGGACACAATTGGGTCACCATTTATAAAAACAAGATTTTATGATCAATAATAATAATAATGAAGATTCACAATGTTACCTTCTGCCCTTGTTTGTCGGTCTCTGTTGTAATCTCCCTCGTCAATTTAAAATAAATGAAAGTGTGGACCTTCATGTATATGATGAAAGTGTAGATCTTCATGTATATGATGAAAGTGTGGATCTTCATGTATATGATCAAAGTGTGGATCAAGGGCGGCTTTGAAATCTTCATCTTGCCACTGGAGTTTGTTGTACCACTCGCGGTGACCTCTAATAAACCATTGTCGTTCTGGCGCCTTGTTTTCCTTCACCAGGCCTCTGGGTAATACTCTCAGCTCTAGACAATTATTCAAGCGAAAGTGGCGGAGGGAAGGAAATGAGATAGCGTCACTGCATATGCTCTTCAGCTGGGGAAGTTTCACAAGCACTAATTTTTCAAGTTTGGGGAAGCAAATACTAGGTGAATGATCCGACAAAGTTTTATGCCCAGCCACCTGAATCACTTCTTCTAACTTGCTGCAATAGATAATAACGAGCTCGACAAGGCTCTGAAGATGTTCAAGTCCGGAGATGTGCTTCAGGGAATAGCAATTTGAGATATTCAGAACTCGTATGCTGGGAATCAGGGAAGGAAATGAGATGGCGTCACTGCATATGCTCTTCAGCTGGGGAAGATTCACAAGCCATAATTCTTCAAGTTTGGGGAAGCAAATACCCAAAGTTTTATCCCCAGCCCCCTGAATCACTTCTTCCAACTTCATGCAATCGAAAATTATCAGCTTGACAAGATTAGGGAAGCAAATACCAGGTGAATGATCCGACAAAGTTTTATCCCCACCCACCTGAATCACTTCTTCCAACTTGCTGCATTCGACGAATTTCGAGCTCGACAAGGCTCTGAAGATGTTCAAGTCCGGAGATGTGCTTGAGGGAATCGCAATCTCTGATCTTCAGAACTCGTATGTTGGGAAGTGCTCGTCTGACTCATTACATGCATCTTTTCTAGCCGATCGAAGGAGCCAATCTTGAGCTCTTCTAGACAAGGGAAGCATAAATCGTTGCTTGTCCGGGGGACTTGAAATTTCTTGATTGGGCATCTTTTGAATTTTAGGGTTCTCAATGGCAAGGATGACGATTGGATGAGAAAAGAAGCAACGTCGTCGTACGCCTCTTCAACGATGTCATCCTCTTCAACGATTTCATCCTCGTCGTACATATGGGCAGCCTCTTCAACTATTTCATCCTCGTCTGAATCACTACCTTGATACCTAAATGACAGACTCTTCAACGATGTCAACCCCTGGAAGAAGCTCGGTGGCAGTATCTTGAAATTTTTAATCGGAAGGCTTAGCTCTCTCAACTTGTGCATATTCCTGAATGTGTCATTAGGAATCAGTTCAACACAATGGAAAGAGTAACCTTCTTCCAGTTCAAAGATTTCCAGTTTGTTCAAATTTCCGAGTCCTATGGGCAACTCCACGCGAGCCTCTATGCTGAGGAATAGTTTCTTCAAATTGACCAATTGACAAATTACCTGTGGGAACTCTCCAAGGTGACTGTCTATGCGTAGCTCCTCTAACTTCTTCAAGTTTCCTACCTCCACTGGTATATTTCTAGTACTGCATACCAGTCTTCTTAGCTCAGTGAGTTCTCCAATCGCTTCTGGAAGATCGATATTCATTTCCCAGGACCTGCTGTCACAATGCATCACTTGTAACTTCCTCAGATTTCTAATCTCATCCGGTAATCTTTCCAGGTTTGTTTCAATCAGTTCAAGATGTCTCAGCTCTGTCAGTTCTCCAATTGATGTTGGAATTCCATCAAATTTAACTCCCGTCAATTTTATAACTCTCAGTTTGGACATGGATGTGAAGCGGCTAAAATTGCACGATGCTTTGCCTCCGATTCTCTGCGGATGATAAGAGTGGTCAAATTGCTGCAAATAGCTTCCTCTGGCAATTTGGAATCATCACACCATACGGAATACCGACGAGACTCTGTTTTGTCAGTTATTTCACGAGAGTTAGCGATCCAGATTCCCATGTCACGGATTACATCGTGTATTCTCGTGCTTAAAGAACTATCTTGGAGTGTCTCAAAAAGGCATGCAGCTTGCAGTGTTCCAAAGATGTTCATTCCTTCATCAAACGCTTCCTGATAGCTGCCATTCAAAGTCAGAATCCCTTCTCCAATCCAACATTCAATGAGCATGTCGGCCTCTATGACTCTATCCTCGGGATATAAACAGGTATACAAGAAACAATCCTTTTCTCTTTGATTCGACAAAGAGTCAAAGCTAAACTTCAATCGAGTAAACAGATACTCCTCGGCCTCGGGGATATCAGCTGGATAGCGTCGAAGAGTAGCCAATGCATGCCTCCACTCCTCCAGACGCCTTCTAGACGCCATAGACCTTCCGATGACTTTGAGTGCGAGTGGCAACCCTTTGCACTCTCTTGCAACATCTTTGGAAATCTCCACAATGTCATCATAGCTCTCAATATCGTTCTTGCTGCCGACACTTCTTTTAAATAAAGCCCAAGAATCATCCCACCCCAAAGGTTCCACCTTAATCAGTTCTGCCATTTCCGCACATACAGCCGACTGCATTTCTCACATACAGCTTTTGATCTAGTTGTGAAGATTAGCTTGAATGTTGCTGTGTCCAGATTCTCTTGACCTAATATGCCAAGCTTCTCAAGATCTAAAGATTCCCAAATGTCGTCAAACAATATAGCAACATTATTGTTCTTGAGTGCAGCATTTATTTTGTCAGCTCGTCTATAACGGTTGTCATGCTTGTTCAAGTCTAAGTCTAAATTTCCCATTATCACTTCTTGGATCATATTCATGTCCACTTTCTTGGATACAACTACCCAAATGACTTTGAAGTATAAAGGTCTCAGAAACTCTTTATCAAGTTTTTCCATGAGTGTGGTTTTGCCAACACCCCCCATGCCATAAATCCCAACCATTCCAACCTCATCATCCTTGAGAAAATTGCACACCTGGTTGTAAGCTTCATCTTGCCCAATAGAAACTGTGGAGCAAATCCAGTTATTCCTTCTTTGTCTGCTAGGGGGAGCTCTTCCAACGTCATTTTCCATCTGTTCATTTGGAACCACAATATTTGGAGAAGCAGAGGAAGAAGCAGTGGATCCAAATGCAGGTACAGCGGGTGGTTTATTGGATCGTGCTAATCGGTTGATCATATCGTTGACATTGGGGTTTATGGATTCAATAGGAGGCTTGGATTCGATCTGAAGTTTGTCAGTTTTCTTGAAAAATCTGGACATCATCTTGGTCAAAGTAGTTGATGATGTAGGGTGATTAGATGACTTGCTCAATCTGGACAAGAACTATATAAGAAATGAAGGCATAACAAACATTGGCTTAGATTAGTAGGAGAATCTTTCGAATAAGAAAAATTGAAGGTTGTTGGACGTGAGAAGATTGGATTTTTGTTGTATGAGATGTTGCAGAGTGACCAAAGACCTCTTCAACTCTTTCCTGTTAACACCAAAAGAAAGAAAGAAAAAAAGAAAGAAATAAACATACACGGTATAATCAATAATGGTGATAAAAAACTTATCAGCTATAGTACAGTGGCAATAACAAGTTTAGATTAAAAAAATGAAAGGTTGATCGCTCCATAACCGAAAACAAGGAAATCTATTTTAATGAGTTAGCACCCTATACATTATACATTGTACTAGACATGTAAAGACAGTCATACTTCCAAGATTCTATTGTTCCAAGTTCTCTTTAAAAGGAGAAGTAATACATTTGTAGCAAAATTTATGGAGTATCTTATTACCTATATCAATAGCATGATGATTTTTTTTAATATCTGTAGCAAAATTAATGGAGTATCTGTTTAGACTGTTTTTATTTTTTATTAGCATTTTTTTAATGTTGTGAGTAAAAAATTATTTCATTGATTAATCAAATATTTGTTTTATTGAATGCAGTCTCACACAATCGCCATATATATATTTACCATATGCACCATGGTCACGGCTCTAGAGGTGGGTTTATTTAAACAAAACTTCTTAACCATAAATTTTTATAAGTTTTATTAACTAAATCACCAAAATATTTTCGCTCAATAAATAAAGTAATGTTTAGTTTTTATTTCAAATTTAGCTTTTTTAATTTTGATTATTTGGCTATATATATAAGATTTCTAAAAAAGTTTTCAATTTTAAATTTGTCATTCTATTTAAAAATATTCAATCAATTTTTTAACTAAGATTTGAATTCTAAATGTGGCATTCTATTTTAAATTGAGTTTCTCAAATTAATCTTGTTTAAACATATTTATTATTTTTATCACAATTTTTTAAACATTTATGAAAATATTTATTCAATTGTATGTGAGAAGCGAAAGAGGCGAATCAATTTTCAAACAAACCAAGTAAATTTTGGGGCTATTTTTATTTTCAATTTAGTTATAATTTTTTTGTAATTTTTTAGTATTAAATTGACTTTCATTCTTTATTTGGATTTATTTGTATCTCCATTTTTTATCATATTTACTTTAAAATTTAACATCAGAGTTTTGAATAAGATCTCATTTTTTAATTAGATATTTTATTTTTAGTGACATTTTTATTTTTATTTTTGTAAATCATTATGGACTTATGATTTTTTAATCAACTATTTATTATTTTTATCAAAATATTTCTTCTAATTGTACAAATATATTTACCTTTTTCCATATTATCTTTACTTTATTGCATTCAGCCAAAAAAAACATACAACTACAATTACTCAAGCAACAATATATTTATGATTACCAGTGTTAGTCATGATTTTGAAAGTATTTATTATTTGTCAGATATGTGACCCAAGAACATATGCAAGAAATAAGAAGCAGAGAATCAGGTTTACTAATTAATAACTGTTACATCTTTTATATAGTACTATGGTGAACAAATATTTGAATAGTAGAGTTATTTTTTACATTATTTAATCCACTTTTATTATATAGAAATTTTTAGTAGAAATAGTTTTTTTGGGTCTCATATGTATACGGTTATGTGATCATATAATTATTATTTCCAAATTAAGAAAACATCCATAACTTCGGAACTTGAAACTTGCATAATTAAATTAGTTGTGAATCTAATCTCATTCGGTCCTGGGAAGATTGCACCATCAATGTCTAAAGCATTTGTAATTGAATTAGACAATTCTTTAACCAAGCTATATCAAAAGACAAACTTATTATGTCAATATATTACATTAATTTTTATGCAAGTTTGCCTCATTGCTTGAAACCTTAATTTCATCTATTGTTAGAATCATGCTTTTACTGTTAGCTTATAAATAATGGGTGACAATGTTGAAGTAACACAAATAGCTGAGGAATACTGTGCAAAACTATGTGAAACTTATGATAATATCAATATATTGAACTTTTCTCTAATTTTAAAGATGTGATTCTAATATTTGTGAGAACCGACCATCAACTAATTGTTTACCAAATTGCACATGCCCAAAAATTACAGCAACTAAATCAGTCTTGCTTTCATGTGCAAAGATAGGTTTTTAAGATCACCTAAACTACTCGCAGCACGTTCCATATTTTTTCCTTCTTAAATAGATAATAAGATTGAAGATTTTACGCTTAATTTGTTACCCTTGCATAAACAGCAAACCTACACCACAAAAAAGTTGAACATAGCCAGCGCATAGCGCAGGTTCCCAGCTGCTATAATGCAACAAAATGAGGCGAAAACATTACCAACACCCTCAATTAGAACAAATAGACCTTAAAGCTGATGTGATGACACTCATATATATACTCTTCAACAATGGTAAAGTTAGATGACTGATGAGAAGGCGATGGGGAAATAATTATCACAACATAAGAAGTTATTTATAAGAACACCAAAGAGAACTGAATGCTACAAGAACATAAAAAAAATAAAAGTAAAAAGAGTTTCCATCATCTAAATATAATATTCAACACCAGACAAAGTAAGGAAAAACCTGCCTCAATTTTTTACCAGACGGCTGGGCAAGAAGAGATCAAACATAGTAGCACCAAAACTTGCAGATTGTTTAAGAGAAAATGAGACAAAAATGCGAGAAAGAAACACCCACCCCTGATCGCTGAACTTGGAGAACGGAGTTGATGGTTTGCTTAGTGATGAGGAGATCTCAAATGCAGAAGGCTATGGAAATTGTAGATCGCAAATGCATAAGTGGGAAGACAAAGAAAAAAGGTGGGAACGATGAAGTCAAGGTTGACGATAAGGTGTGACTTGAGTGGGGTATCTCAATTATTGCTTTTTCCACTTTTCTCTTTTGCTTTACAAATCTTTATTAAAGTTGGTATTAAATAGTTTTGTGAAAATAATTAGTTGGAAGGTCTTATAGTCAATATTGATTGTAAGACCTAATAAATAACTATAGAAGCATAGCTAAGAGTATCTATTTATTCTTTAAATAACAAAACTATCATAAGAATATTTGATAAGAATGTAATTTACTTAAAGCTGATTGGGCAATAAATTACCACTCAATATTCTTTAACTCTCAAACAATAACCTTGGAACATATTAAATCCTTGTATATCACAAGGAGCTAAATAAAGGAAGGAAAAATAGATATATTATGTTAATGTGTTGTGTCCATTTTATATTAATTATCATAGAATTATAATATTTTTATGACGAAGTTTTAATTTGTTTAATTGTTTAATATATTACATATGTTTGGAATATTTATTGAATGATTATGTCCATGAAAATAAGGATATAATTTTGGTTAAATAATTAAACAAATATATTGTCCATAACTTATGTATAATTCGAGGTGAGAAAAACGAGGAGACAAGGTTTTGCACTTTGTGACTTGAGTGTATGTAGCTGGCAACGCGCTTGAGGAATTCCAATTGGAGACCATTACCACCGACAAAAGTGGGTCTCAGTGTGTGGGATGTCTCAATTGTTGATTTGTCCCCTTCACTTTTGCTTTAGAAATCTTTACTTATTAAAGTTGGTATTAAATATTCTTTAACAGTGAGACGATAACCATTGCAACATATTAAATCCCTTGTATATCACAAGGAACTTTAACAAAAAAGTGATTTTCTAAAAATATTAAATTACAAAATCATTAATTTTTTATGTTTTTTTCATATTTTGCAGTTGACTTTTTTATTTTTTTCAAAGCTTGACTATTAACATATAATAGCAAATAATAATACTATAAATTATAAAATAAAAATATGTGCAAATTCTGAATTCTAGTTTTATATGAAAAATAAGTAATGAATTTAATTGAGTAGGTATTACTAAGTAAAAACAATTTAATTTGATTAAAATTTTAAAAATTAAAAACAAACTATTATTTTTGAGAATTTTAATTAGATAAAATTATACCCTATTTTTCTTCATAGAAAATAATAAATATAAATAATATGTCTTATGGGAACCATAATGTATGGAGTTGATAATAGAGTGAGGAACTAAATAAACTTGATATTTTAAGTTTTTATTTATTTCCATTTTCTTTACTTTAGGGATTATACTTGGTATTTAAATTAACACTATAAACCTTAATGAAAATATGTTCATTTTCTTCTTCGATGAGAGAAACACAAATTTTTATTAATACTTAGAAAGACATTCTAAAATGATTGTTTATATTATAAGGTAACAAATTTTCATTCACTTATATAAAACTAATTTTAAATTTATGTTAAAAATAAGTTATAGGTTTAGTTTGGAAGGAGTTAATAAGGATAAAAAGCTAAATTGAGTAATATTTTAAAAATTAAAGCAAATAATTATTTCGTAATATTTTAACTCGATTAAATTATACTCTAATTTTTTCATACTAAATAATAATTATAAATAAATAATTCTATAACCCATAGAGTTTTCATGGGGGTCTAAATTAATGTGATGCATTGTTCGGGCACGGGTTTTCCACCCCTGTTGTGATCACACTTCGCTTCGTGTCTCATAGGGTGTCGCGCAAAGAAACAGTGTAATAAAATAAAAAAAATAAAAATTTCAAGTACGAAGAATAACACCCAAGATTTTTTATGTGGTTCTTTAGGTTTTAATTCGAATCCCTAAGTCAGTTCACGATGGTTCCAAAATCAAAGGAAGAAGACAAGAAGAAGGAGAGGATAAGGAAGTTGGTTAGAATTTTGGGCGCTTGGAATGAGGAGCAAAAAATGGTTGAAGTTTCTATAAATGACAGAGAAAAAGAGAAGTGAAGGGGGGCTCGTACTCTAAAAGAAAGGCTCGTGTGTTGAAAAAAGAGAGAAGAAGAAGAGAAGCAGGAAAGGAGAAATTGAGAAGAGAAGCCCGACGGAGAGCTCCTCACCAGAGATGCTATTCCGATGACCCACACCAACACCCGATCAAAGTCCCCCACTGTGGGCTGCTGGCTCCCTTGTTGCAAAGCCAAGAGCCATTACCTTGCTCATTCGAAGCCTTGTTGATCATCACCGTTGCCGCCTTGGAGAGTTGCTACACCCTACCCACATCGCTGCCTCGCCAAAGCCGGGTCTTGCCAAGGAAAGAAGTCCACAACCCACCCACAACCCCATTGCCGTTGGCCGGTGAAGTCCGGAAGGGGGGTGTTGCATTGAAGAGGGGGAGTCATAGAGCAGAGCAGTAGTAAGCAAGAAGAGTTGAAGACCAGAAGAAGAAGCCACCCCTCCCCCTCCCCCCCACCCCGCCGAAGACGTGCCTCAGTGAACGCCTCCATCACCAAGAAACCCAGCCAGTCTTCTTTTTATCCGCCACCGCAGGAGATTAGAAAGAGTTCTAGGGTATTTGTTGTTGTGAAAGAAGTGGAAGAATGAAAGGAGCGGCAGAGAAGAAGCAAAAGAAAGAAAGGAGTGGCAGAGAAGAAGCAAAGAAGAAAAGGAAAAGGGGAGGAGCCCCCTCGCCGGAGCAACACCTCCGGCGAACTCCAAGACCAGCGGCATGGAGCTTGGAGCTTGCTGTCGCTGAAAAAAGCCAAGAAAAGCCCCCTACCGGATTAAGAAATAGTATCAAACAACCACCTTGTCGGCGTGCGTCCGGTCAGTCTAGGCTGCCTCCGGTCACACCACAACCTCCACTGAGTTCCCCTCATATACGGGAACAAAACTCAATCGATAGACACCGTCTGAGATGCCCTTCGTTGCTGGAAAAGCTTTTAAGGAGCGGCTCGCTAAAGCAATGTAGCTGCCAGTCAACTTTGGGTCATCTGTATGGCCAGCCAAGGCCGCCGCTTGGCAGACTGACACTTCCACCGAACTCCCCTCAACATCACCGACACAACCCAAGTCGAGATCTGTAAGAGAGGAAGCCACCCTCGCCGGAAAGTACCCCTAAAAATGCATATTGTAGCAATGCAACAACAGCATTCAACCATCTTTCCAACCTTCGTCTGGCCGACCGGAGCTACTGCAGGACAATCCACTGCCTCCAATGGGTCCCTATCATCGCCAATTACAAACCCAAATCAAGACCCTTCGCATTCGGCCATTGCCGTCACCAGAAAACAGGGACAGAACCAGGCCAGTCAGTCGAAACTTTTCAACTCCATATTTGGGCGATCGCTGCCAGCCTCAACCGCTGGAAACGCCGTCGCTGGAGCCACCAAAGCCGACATTGCACCACCCTCCTAAGCGGGTGTGTTGGGCCTGCTTAGTGGACTGAGTTCACTTGTTCTAGTAAATCCGTGACCGCTTTCCGTTGCCTATGATCATGACGAGACCTGGACCGCGATCGCGTCCTTATACCCGTACACGACCCAAAACCAACTGACACACCAAATGCCACCTGCACCCGGTGCACCCAGAAATTTCAGAAGCCTGAGCATGCCAACTGGTATTGTCCAGCATTTATCCTGCTCTGAACCAACCTGAAACGGTCCGGTATAGTCTATTATCATTCTGAAAATAATTTGAAGGCCTTCTAGACCTCAGATCGAGGCGAAACTTACTACCCCACTGTTTTTGGATACGGTGGTGAGGTTATTTTGAACATTTGATAATCAGAAAGGGATAAACCAAGGTATTAGAGTCAAAGATCTCAAAGGCAAATTTATTTAAAGGCGTCAAAATTCACTATTTTGTGTGAAGTATAAAAATCAAGGAAAATCGTGAATTTGTAGTTATCAAGCCACTGTGGATTGACTTAGAGATTCGAATTGAACCCTAAAGAATCACGTAAAATCTCTTGGGTGTTATTCCTTGCACTTGGCATTTTATTTTCTAGCTCGCACGATTTTTTTGCACAGCAAGGGCGCCTTTGGTCCCACCAAACCACTCATCCAACCTGTTTCGACAACAAAGCGAAGACTGATTCGCGGGAGCCATAAATCTCGCGCCTGAACATACATCTATGAATGTGAGGAGTTGATAATAGAGCGATGAATTAAATAAACTTGATGCTTTCAATTTTTTTATTTTAGGAATTATACTTGGTATTTGAATTAACACTATAAACCCTAAAATAAAAATATGATTATTTTCTTCTCAGATAATTAATACTTAGAAATACATTCTACAATTATATATGTACAATTAAGTAACATATTTTAATTCAATTTAAGAAAACTAATTTAAAATATATATTAAAAATAAGTCATAAGTTTAATTGAGTAGGCAATATTAAGTTACCAAAGGGATGACAACCTCCACATTATACAAAGAGGAATATATACAACTATTAAAAACTACAACTACCCATGTAAATCTAAAATAACATAAATTAATATCAAAATTTTAAATTAAAAATGCTCTAACTTATAAAAAATTTGGTTAAAATCATGAAATAATATATTCATGGATTATTTGCTTTTAATTAATTTTTTTACTATATTAGCAAATAATTACATTACTTTCCATATATGTCTTTTTCAGAATTCTCTCGTAAAAAACAGTTATGAAGTTTATACCAGTGTTGTGAGAATCGGCCGATTCCACTCGGATCGGAGGGAAACCGATTCAAAAAAACACTTGAATCGGTTTTTATCCGAATCGGGCCATGAATCGGCCGATTCGAGCCGATTCGAGCCGATTCTGGAATCGGCCCAAATCGGCCGATTCCGGACGGTGGCGGAGCGGTGACGGCGAGCGTCGACAGCAGCGACGGCGGCGACTGGGCGACGGGGGGCTGGGTGGGGGCAGGGGGAGGATCTGGACGGGCGGGGCTGGGGGCGCAGGGGGCGGGGCGCGGCCGGCTGTGGGAGGTGGGGTGGGGCGGCGGCGGTGGGGAGGGACAGGGCGAGGCTGGCGGGGGAGGCGGGCGCGGCGAGCGCAGGGCGGGGCGAGGCTGGGTCGGGCGGGGAGTAGGGGCAGCGGCGCAGCGGCGGCGGCGACGACGGGGAAGGAGGGCGGATGCGGGAGAGATAAATAACAGCCGTGGCATTCTCGTAATTAAAATTTGACTCGTGTCTGACACGAGTCAAAAATAATAACTAACTCTAAATAATTCAAAAAAATCTTAAAAATTATAAAAAAATATCATAAAATATAATACACATAATAATATCAAAATTACACTAATATCTAATTTTTATATATTTATATTATGAGTTTTTAAATTATTATATATGACCGATTTGAACCGATTCAACTGGACCGATTCTTGTCCGATTTAGACCGATTCCGATTCCGATTCCAACTCCCTCGAAAACCGATTCCGATTCCGATTCCGATTTTTGCAACCATGGTTTATACTGCAAGTTATTATTATATTTAGTGCATTTCTTTCAAGGGATTTATTATTAAGTTTTAGAAAGAATTATCATTCATATATGGATATTTGAGTAGTTCTCTTCAAGGAGTTTACATATTGTATGTTTCTGAAATAATTGTCATTTATAGAGTTGTTTAATTTAAAATTTTGAGATCATTAGAATGCTTGGTAATGTGATGAAGAGAAGCGCAAAGAGCAGGAACAGTTGCGGGGAGCAATCACCCCTCATGGGGTTCCCTACTAGGCTACTAGGCTACTTTTGAAGGGGACGGTGGGCACTTCATGGTGCGAATAGGATCGATGGGGATAATGTTGGTGGTGGAGAAGGGGGAGGGGAATGGAGGTGGATGGTGGGGGAAGCCATTCATTATTAATGGGAGGGAGACGGTGGGGTGAGCTTCGAGGAAGCTTCCTTCTGGTTTTTGTTAGGACGACTTTTGGCGTTTTATCATGCTCTTTTTTCGGTTTCATGACATTATTTTGTCATATTCGTATTCTTCCCCGTATGTTTTTAATAATATTTACTATTTAATGATCATTTCTATCATTTTTGCTATTTAATGGCTTTTTATTTTCCCTATTCTGGTAAGCAAACCATCTTCCACTAACCTAAAGAGTTGAATATTTAAGTCTTTTTCCCCCAAAAAAATATTCTAATATACAAACGGTGGAAAAATCAGAGGAATTTTTAATATATTGTCAAAACCGTTCCGTAACCTAGTTAGTTTTTTAATGAAATAAAAAAATGCCCAACCCAAAACTATCAAAAAAAAGATAGCCCGCTCGAGGGGCGGCTCAACATAAATGTCTCTTGGTGGAGGGGCAGCCGAACCTCATTACCCCTAAGCTAAGGACAATTGGATATAGCTAAAGTCATATGGTATGTGGTATAAGAATTATGATCTTGATTAATGCGTTATGATCCAGCCTAAATATAAACTAACGGGTGAAGTATTTTTTCAAAAATGATTATTTATAAGCACAATCTCAACAATATCCTAGTTTTTAACTTGATAAATATTCATTAAAATTTATTTTATCGGGTCATGGCGAGCCAAATTCTTTTTGGCTATTTCAAAAACTTTATGGATCGGTTTCTAGAATCGGGCAATCGGGTCTGCAGGCAAGACTCGCTAGGGCAGACCTCGAGTGGGAGGAGCAGCGATGGCGATGGCGAGGGAAGCTGAGGGAGGCTCGCCGTCGGAAGCTGGCCGAGAGGGGCGCCGACCGCCTCGCCTTCATCACCGGCCAGCTTTCCTCCCTCACCCCTGAACCCCCGCCGATCATGTCGCCGGTGGAACCATCGCCTGCCCACGCCCCTGCCCTGACCATTCGTGGTCGGCTTGACGGCGACAATGTTCAAATTTTTACATTTTATTGAGTTGTTCGATTTGCATTTTTTACTTGATTTGATGCTGTGCTTCTTTTTTGATGTTGTGTAGGTTTGGATTGTTTGTTTGAATGTTGGAAGGACGTGGAAGATTGCAACTTGTTATTTGACACAAATGGTACGGAATTTGAAGAGAATGGTTTCTTTGTGATTGAGTAGTGTGTGCTAGCAGCTGGATTCTTGTGAGGTTGATTGGAGTTCGTATATTTCGTCGAATCATTAGGTATTTGTCCCAGCTAGGTTTATGTTGCGCAGCTGGATTTTGCATTTGAGCATGTCGAAGAGAGTGTATAATATTCCTGTCAGTGGTCTATTTGAATGTCTTGTTGGTGATTGTTGTTTGCTCACTTACAGTTAGCAACTCTCAAGCGCATGAAAAGGCCACTAGTACTTCTGTGATACCAGATATCGAACGAGAAATTCAACCTTTTGATCATAATGTAGAGCACTCAATCCAGGAAGATTCAGTTTTGCCCTCCATCATTCCGAAGGAAGAAAATGGGACTCAGGTGTTGCAAAAGTTGGAAGGGGTGCTGAAGTTCTGGGTAACACATTAAACGGCCATGGCGGAGAGCAATCATCTTCCGGCCCTACGTCAATTAGAACAGCACCTAGGAACTCTTCAGCAAAGTCATACATTGGCACAAAACTTTCACTGAATGATTTCATCTCTTCTATTGCAGCTACTGAGAACATTATACTTATCTGTGCAGCCATACTGGCTATCTTGATTGTCATATATGGCCAGACAGACGTTAACGGCGCCAGCATCCTGAGAGGTATTATAGCATCGAGGCCGATCTATCTTCTGTTATTGACTGATATTACCATTGTGGTTGGATTTCTCATGCTGAGTGGAAACTCTTGTTGGTGGAACCAGATATACAGTTCAAGAAACTGGCTTAGTGGATAACATTAGTAAGCTATTGGAGATTGCTGTGCTCGTGTAGAAAACTATGAATGGTACGTTCATAGACTTAGTGTTTATTCAGTTCTTATCATTTGAGTTTGCCTCCAACAATATTCGACATAGTGTAACTCATTCTTCATCACAAGATGGCTCTGTTTACGCATACGTTTACTGGTTTGAACATAGGTTTCATTCGCTTTTTCCTCAATTTTGTGTAATCAAGAGGTTATTTCAATTTTCCCACTAGGATGGTAAATTGCATATCTGCATGTTTACCAGTTTCTTCAGCTTTCTTCCGAGGATGATAAATGTATATCTTGTTTGACGACAATTATCAATTGATAAAAATGGTGTGGGAGAAGACAACGAGGAAGAGGAGAGGATGGGGGAGAAAGAAGACAAGGCCATTTATGCCATTTATTGAAAAAAATTCTTTACATTCCTCAGTATCATTAATACTAATTTTTTTATCTCCCAAATCATAATATTAGCAGTGTATGTGATGCTGGTCAGTGCAATTACCCCGTAAATATTGGTAAAACAAAATGATCAAGAAGAGCGTTCCTCTCTTAAGGCAAAAAGAGAGCCAAATACATAACCCAGAAAAAGTTATTTATTTGCGTTCATCTATAACTTATCATGCAACTATTGCATCATACAAGGCGTCAACCAATATAAAAAAGTCTTCAATTTCTCAGCGGTCCATAAAACTCATTGCAAAATTCCTTGCGGAGAAGGCTCTTTTCCAAGGAAGTTCACGTTATTATAACTGTATAACTTTATGCCAACGTTTTACTAGCACCCACGGCTCCCTGCCAAATGTAAAAGGGCTTAAGTTTCTAACCATGTCAACGTTCCATGATCAAATACTAGCTCGGAAGCTCTCCCGGGCATGGTGCAAGGTACGTAATTTTTTCCTAGAAAAAGGAATTATTTTCCTAGAAAAAGGGATTAAAGTTTTAGACAATGAACATGGAAAAAATAATCACGTGCATACAGATATACATACACGCAGACATACATACAAACAATAATAAATCACAGGATGAAGAGTTTGAGACTTTTGAGTTTAATACCTCTGGATATCAATCTGTGACGTAGACAAACCCTGCTACATTGCTGTAGCAAATGGTTTAACGTAAGATTAAAAAGGTAATAGAAAGCCAGTAACTGAAAATTATCTTCTATGATAGTGGAGACCAAAGTTAAACTGTAAAATTGGTTGAGACTACCAACCTCTAAAATGGCTACTACATTTATATCATAAATTGATGCCATACAAAATGTCGTATAATTGATTGACTTGAGCATACTGACAACCAAAACAAACAAGTGACAATCGTCATACACTAACATTATCATTGTCACCATTAATTTATATAACTATTCGACTCTCATAAAAATGGTAAGAATGGTAAAAGTAATTAGCTAACTTATACCTGGAGAGTAATAATGGTAAAAGTAATTAGCTAACTTATACCTGGAGAGTATTTCTTCAGGTTCATTTTTCCTGCTGCAAAGATGACATCTATATCAAACATCGGGGGATAAGAAGCAAATATAAAAAAGGGGAATAGTGATTATTACATTTTGAGTTAAAGAGGCTGAAAGCTCACACTATTAGGGTTGCTTTCAGGGTCTAAATTAAAAAATGAACCTCCAAGCTTTACTGTATTCTATAATTCCAAGCTTCTTGGGCATTATATCTGCAAGTAGTATATTTCACTTTCTTAAGAGGAATGACTCAAGGTCACCATCATGATTAATTGTTTTGTTTTCACATCGATTACTACATCAATTGGTTATGATACTTCAATTCGGAGATACATAATCCACATAACTGATCTTACCTCAAATGGGCTAAGTATAAATCATAATAAATCACAGACATATTCAGAATGTAAGAGATAATCCTGAAAACTAAGAAAGAAAGTCATAATATGTCTTACCCTTATTCTATAAATTCTTGCCTTCTGGCGGACCTTTGCATTCCTTGGAACTACACCTCCTGATTTATGCAGCTTAACGACATCAACATTTGGTTTCCCCTTTAAAGCATCTTTTTAACATACTGAAAAGTTTCTCCTGCAGAGTCAACAGAACAAGGTTTTGTGAGTATATTGTCAACCAATTGCAATGAAAAACACAACCACCAACCAGCCTAGTTTAGCTTCTATATTTACAAACTTATCAGCTGAGCAAAAACATTAGCGTGATTTACAATAAAAAATTTAAAATTATTAAAGAAAGATCCATGCAGTAGAAAAAAACATCATATTGATATTTCAAAGAAATATTTCTACCTGACCAAGAACCAAAATAACATCTGCATTTAACGCATCTATTGAATGATGAAGCAAATGCATCAGAGAATGTATTTTAGCCCATTTCTTAAAAAATTAAAATGCTGAAATATGAAGTTTGCATGGGTTTACCTCATAACCTACACCCTCCACCCATCCCATAGTATTGATCACCATGCAAGCAGCTCTGGATTCAGCATTTTCAGTGAACTGCCTCTCAAGGGTTTTGCCAAACTCATTAACAACTGCCTTGTACAACTCAGGGTTCACACTACAACAAAGCATATTAAGCAAAAGACGATGAAAACGAAGTTTGTTTTGCTGAATGCTAGTAGTCTACTTCTCAAAGAGGATTGACTAACACATACTTCCTTCACAAAGTCAATATTCACTACAAACTACTATTTCTCTTATCATGGAGTAATGCAACAGAGCATTCAACGGCTGTCATGTACTTAAGACGAAAATAAACTTGACGTTGAGGAGCTAAAAGCAGATCCTTAGAAGCTGTTTTTAAGTTCCATGAAAAAAAGAAAAACAGAACTTAGCAAGTAAAGGGCAGCACCTTGGTATTGTGTGTCCAAAGAAATAAACAAGTGGCATTTCAAGAGGAATCCCCTGAACAGGATCTATGGGCATCTCAATAGGAGTAGCAGCTATACATCCTGGTATAGCTATTGAGCCCTCGCCAATATCTAAATCAATGAAAGTAGGTTTCCATCCTTGTTTTGCGGCCCAACGTAATAGCATCTTTGACAAACTACTCTTTCCTGAATCCGTAGGACCAACAACCATTACCCTGGGCCCCTAAGAAGAAGAAAACAGATAGAGTTCTGTAACTAGGAATAAGAAAAGAAATTCAGTCACTCTTAGAGGGACTTCATACAGCTATCAGCAGGTATTAACAAGAAAACTCATAAGATTAAGCAGCACAAAGAGTTCATGTTAATCTGAAGGTCTAACACAGATTGATCCAAGAGAAAATGAAATAAAGATTTGCTAATCTATTTTGAAGCCTCATCAATACTCAACTTTGAACTATTAGTTGACGGCATTAATTATTAAAAAAGTCTTTAGGTTTTTAATACTCGATCTGCTTTGGTAAGATAGCTTCCAATAAGATTAGCTAGCAAAATCTTATTAGTTGTATTCATCAGATACTTTTGACTCTAATGAATATACCAAAGGCCATGATCAATCTAACAGAACATGTTGCTTATAAATCAATATTTTGAATGAAACCAAATGTGCATTTAAGAAGAAAAATACTAGCATTGAGTTCATATGAAAAACTACAACATAAAGCAAGAGAGTGAGTGATAGGGTGGACGGTGCGCATGTCACCTGGGAGGAGTCTTTCTAAGCGTTAGATTTAGCACGAACCCTTCGCCCCTCCAAAATCGCATGAACATTTACATAGCTTATCGTTGGAGTCTGGGAAGAAAAAGAAAAAGAGGTAAGGAAAAAAAAGAGATGGAGAGGGGAAAAAGATTAACCATGCCAATCATTCAAATATAACACA
>JAURVB010001552.1:0-12221 GCA_033002965.1 Piper betle | reverse complement strand
GAAGACCACCGAGGGTTGCACCTGCTCCTACAATTGCTCTTCCTGCTCCTCCTCCTATGGCTTCTGAAGCTTCTGCAGGAGCTAAAAATGAGCCACTGGTTGTGAAGGCTAAAGATCAGCTGCAGAGTGATCAAGGCCAAGGGCATAGAGATCAAGCACATTTGGCCATTGGTCAATTTTTTTATACTTCTGGACTACCATTGGATGCTGTAAATTCTATCTACTTCCAAACGATGATTGATGCTATTTCAGCTGTTGGGCCTGGCCTTAAAGCCCCAACATATCATGACTTAAGGGGCTCAATATTGAAGAGTTCAATTGACGTCTTGAGCAATGTGTTGGAACAATATAAAGTTACCTGGGGAAGGACAGGCTGCACAATCATTTGTGATGAGTGGACGACTCCATCAGGAATGGCATTGATAAGTTTTCTTGTATCCTGCCCAGAGGGGACATTCTTCCTGAAATCAGTTGACACGTCTAATTTTACTACATCCGTAGAAGATATCTACGAACTTCTTTAAGCTAGTGGTTGAGGAAGTTGGTGTGGATAATGTGCTTCAAGTAATCACTGTCAATAATGATGTTTACATGACTGCAGGAAGAAGGTTAAGTGAAACTTACCCCACACTGTTTTGGACTCCATGCACGATAGGAGTGCATTAGCTTGATTCTTGAGGACATCAGCAAAATAGAGTGGATAAGTTCAACATTTGATCATGCACAGACGATTACTAAATTTATCTACAACTATCCGCTGATATTGAACTTGTTGAGGAAGTATTGCACTGGGAAAGAGCTTCTGCAACCCATGATGACACGATCTGCAGCGAGCTTTGCCACTCTACATGGCATGGTTAGTTTAAAAGACAATCTAACAGCTATGTTTGCTTCAGTGGAGTGGCTGGATAGTGAATATGCAAAATTGCCTGGTGGTGTAGGGGCAAGTGAACTTGTTGGCTCTGAAACTTTTGGTCTTCTTGTTCTACAATTGTGCGTCTGACAGAGCCACTTTTAAGGATTTTGCATGTAGTGAATAGTGACAATAGACCAGCAATGGGCTATATATATGAAGGTATGTATCGAGCTAAAGAAGCTATAAAAAGTGAACTCAAGGAAAGGAAGACTATAGGCGTTATTGGGAAATCATTGATTCAAGGTGGGACACTAGAGTTCCTCGACCCCTTCATGCTGCTGGATTCTTCCTTAATCCTCAATTCTTATACAGCGTTCAAGGTGATGTGCACAATGAGATAATGTCTGGTATGTTAGACTGCATTGAAAGATTAGTGCCAGACACAAAGAGTACAAGACAAGATCAACATGGAGTTGAACTCATACAAGAATGCTGTAGGAGACTTTGGGCGGAAGATTGCAGACAGAGCTCGTTATACTTCACCCCCAGGTTAGAATATCTTATTGATACTATACTTGATAATTCCTAATGTCATGGCTCTAATGCATTGCAAATTTCTTTATAGCTGATTGGTGGAGTATGTATGGAGGGAGCTGCCCAAACTTGTCACGGTTGGCTATTCGCATTTTGAGTCAGTCCTGCAATGCAAATGGGTTTGAACATGATCATATTCCTTTTGAAAATTTTCATAGCGAGGTAAAGAATCGAGTGGAACATGAAAGACTGAAAGACCTCGTCTTTGTCCAATATAATATGAAGTTAAGAGAGGTAAGTAAATGGTGATGAAGGGAACAATATTTTGTCAGTGGCAGTAATTAATTTGTACATTTTGGAAACCTAACTGCTTTACTGCATTATATCTATATGTTCTCAGGAAACACCGGAGTATTACGTCAGATCCCTTGGCCTTTGAAAACCTACATGTACTGGAAGGATGGGTGATGGAGGAATCCTTCTTTGGGGCTGAGGAGAAATTGGGCTGGAAAGGGCTGGTCCAACCTGGGGAATGCACTCTGCACCTACCGGACCTGTATGAAGAACATGTGGGCTTAACCACAGGTCTATCTTATATCTTATGTATTTGCAACTGCTTTGCTTGCATTTATTTTTTGTAAATGACATGACTAACTCATATTAGAAAATATATTAGGTTATGATGACGATGAAATCTATTCGGGAGGCAGAGATAAAGAGGGCATTGGAGAAGATGGTGAGTAATAAAAAGGGAAATAGAGGAAGAGTAAGAGAGAATTTGGTGTAGCTCTGGGAAGTAATTTTTGTAACAGCTTCGAGCACGAGAGTGACTAGTAGGAATTGACTCTAACATTTCAGGAACTATTTAATTAATATTTATGTCATGAACTATCTGGTTTATTTTTATTTTACGTGAATAAAAACTATATGGAATTTTTTTGTTATGCTTTTCGTGTTAAATTGGCATGGTATAATTTGAGAATGATAATTAAGTGGCATGTAAAAGTAATAGGCTACCGGTGCAAGACTCTATAATGTTACACGGGCCAACACGTGTAGGATGTAATCCTCTCGATTTAAAATTTCAACTATGAAACTCACGATAAAATATGTGCTTCGGACAAAATTAGGAGAAGATTAGTAAGAAATTTAGTGTCAATAATAGTCCTAATCAAAATAGGAGATTCAACTAATTAAATATTATAAAAAATTAAAACCAAATTATTACAATATATTTTTTCACTTATTTATAATTTATTTTAAAATTGGACTTTATCTCTAAGGTATCTCATTATTTAATATAAGGGTTATCTATAAAATTAGCATCTATCTTTAACATAATATTTATATTTCATATAATTAATTGTACTAAATTACTTAATCTGTTTGCAGTCCATTCTTTTTTTTCCAAATTTGTTTGTAGTTCATTTTAATGCTTAGTACATTACGTTTGCTTAAAATAGTTTAAAATGTGTTTTAAGTTGCTAAAGTGTAATATATAAGAAAATACCAAACTTTAATTTTTTTGTCAAATTTATAAAGTTTGGCCCTGAACTAATCAAAACAAACTAATCTCGGTTTGATTTGATTCAAATAGATAGATTTGTCGGGATAAAGTTTGGCTTCACTCCGGTTTGAAATTCTGACCGCACAAAAGAGTCGAGGTTTAGGGATGACATCATTATCATTAAAAATTCAGGTCGTTATTTATTAAAGCCCCCGACAATAAGTAAACTTAGAAGCTTAAATTATTTATTTATTTATTTATTTAATCGATGATACAGACGGTATATTTTTTAAAACGGGGGAGATTTTTACAAATGGTTTTGTCGGTAGCCTTCCAGTTGACGATAATAATTTGATTATATTATCATGTTAGATCATGGAAGGCTCTAATTGTACCAACAATGCTACTCAAATCGGAAATAGTAGTTGTAGCATAGTATTTTCAACTTATAATATCGGCCTTAATCATCTTCATCTTCGCTGGAAGATGACTTAATGTTGGCACCATACTCAAGTTGCGAAATCGTTTACTTTTCATACTGCAATATTCGCCGCCTCTACATGGGTAATCTCCCCCCAAGTTGTGCACAGAATCTTCCATGTTGGTCTACTACAACAGCACCATCACTAATGGCCTACAATGGCTGCCGTCAAACTTGATTATATATGTATATATATACATTTTTTTTCATTGACAAGTCCATGAGTTTGGTGTTTGATCGTGAGCTGGAGTTGAAGGTGAAGCAACTGGATCAGAGCTATGCCTGAATCCATCTTGATGCTTCTGATCTTGATTTCTTCAACATCTGCTGCTAATTCATTAGTCGACCAAGACGGCTATGGTTTCAAGTTTGAAGGATTTCGTGGTGCAAATCTGAGCATGGGTGGCATGGCCGGAGTCACCTCCGATGGCCTCCTTCGTCTCACCAACACCACCTCTCAAAACCAGATGGGCCACGCCTTCTTCTCCACCCCCTTCCCCTTCCTCACCACCTCCGGCGACAGCAGCAGCTTCTCCACCATGTTTGCCATCGCATGTGTTCCTCTCATACCCAACATGAGTGGCAATGGTATTGCGTTCGTCATCTCCCCTCAAAGAGCTTGTTGGAGGTCAACACAGTGGGTTTCTTGGCATCTTGAACTCCACCAGCGATGGCAATCCATCAAACCATATCTTCGCCATCGAGTTCGACACGATAGAGAACGTTGAGTTGAGAGACATCGACAAGAACCACGTTGGAGTTGATCTCAATAGTCTGATATCCAACTCGTCTTCTCCGGTAGCTTACTATGATGACGAGAAGGGAAGGTTTGTGAACACGAGCTTGTCAACAGGGGAGCCATTTCTTGTGTGGGTTGATTACAACGGTACCCATAAACAGCTCAACGTGACCATCTCTCCAATTGATGTCCCCAAACCAAGTAGGCCACTCCTGATCTCTTCTAATCTCGATCTCTCTTTCCTCTTCTTGAACAACATGTACGTCGGATTTTCGGCGGCAACAAACGCTCTGCTCACTTCAAACTACATTCTGGGCTGGAGCTTTTCCTTGAACCGAGAAGCTGCACCACTCGATCTGCGAGCTCTCCCTGATCTCCCTCGCTCCAGAGAACCACCAAAGCTATTGACCATCGCTTTACCTGTTGCTTGTGCAGTGATGCTCCTTGGATTTGTTATCTGTGTTGTTGTGTTTGTGATAAAGAAGATCAAGTATGCAGAGTTGATTGAAGAATGGGAGATTGAGTATGGTCCCCATAGGTTCCCTTACAAGGACCTGCACAAGGCCACTAGGGGCTTCAAGGAGGAGAACTTGTTGGGTCAGGGAGGGTTTGGCAAGGTCTACAAAGCCGCCATACCGAACACCAATGCCTTGGTTGCAGTGAAAGAAGATCTCCCACAACTCGGAGCAGGGTATGAGGGAGTTCGTAGCAGAGATAGCCAGCATAGGCCGCATCCGCCACCCCGGCCTGGTCCGTCTCCAAGGCTACTGCCGGCGCAAGAAAGAGCTCCTCCTCGTCTACGATCTCATGGTCAATGGCAGCTTGGACAATTACCTATACGGAGATGCCAACTCTCCAACTCTCAATTGGTGCCACAGATTCCAAATCCTCAAACAAGTAGCGTCCGGGCTGCTCTTCTTGCACGAGCAGTGGAACCAAGTGGTGTTACATAGAGATATTAAACCAAGCAACGTTTTATTAGACGGTGAATTCAATGGCAAGCTAGGCGATTTTGGGCTGTCAAGGTTGTATGAACATGGATCAAACCCACAAACAACTCGACTAGTGGGCACCATTGGGTACATTGCTCCGGAGCTAAACAAGACGGGGAAGATGAGCACGGCCACAGACGTGTACGCCTTCGGGATATTCATGCTCGAAGTTGCATGTGGAAGGAGGCCAATAGAACCTAATGAGAAATCGGTCTTTCTATCAGATTGGGTGATGGAACTCTTGGGCAATGGGAGGATTGTTGATGCAGCGGATTATAGGCTGAGAAGAGATTTTGTGAGGGAAGAAATGGAGCTGGTGTTGATGCTTGGGCTGGTCTGCTCCCAATACTCTGCTTTGGATAGGCCGAGCATCGGGGAGGTGGTGCAGTTTTTGAACAGGGAACGTCCTTTGTCGGGGGTGTCCATTGACGATTACATTGATCGGTTGAGGAGTGAGATGCATGAAAGGGAAGTGAGAAGAGAAGAAGTTAGGGATACATTGTTTTCATCGTCGGCTTCTTTCGAGACTGTTTCAGTCTTGTATGGCGGCCGTTGATGCGCTTGATTCTTCCCAAAAGTTGTAAATAGTTTGATTGTTGAAACTCGTACTTTGTCAATCGGAAACTGTGTTCATATCATATCAACACCTTCCTCGTGCTATTTATTTATAAGTCGCTTCACAAAACACGAAATCATAAACGAAATATAAGCTCATACAATGTTAGGATATTCGTCCAGCGAACTCCAGTAATTTCAATGTCTTAATTAAATCAAGAACCGGTTTTAGCTCCTGCGAATGATGACGCCCCATCGTTTGATGCTCCCCTATGATCAACGCCTATCCGCGTTGCATCTCCATCAGTGTCGGAGTCAAAATTTTTCTTAAATTATGTCATGTGGCTGAGAGAGACACAACTAGGTAATTATCAGGGGCACACTCTGCACTAACTAATAGCCCTACAGGCCTTTTACGGGGCTCCTCTGCTTCTTTCTATTTTCTCTCGTCAGAACTTCGTCTAGGCTTCAATCTTACTGAGAGGTCCATTAGGGATGATGAATTGTTGAAGAAATAATAAGATGTTTCTTTTGTCCCTCTCGGGCAATTGGAAAATAAAGAAATAGTTTGTTATATTCAAAATAATTACGTATTTATAAAACACCGTCTCAATTTATCCTATTTCATTAAATCCGTGATGTGGTATGGTTTAGAAGGATGACCCAAATATAGGCAATTCCAAAAGATGAAACCAAAATTGCATATAGATTGGCCATCATTGTACAATAAGATCTCTTAGTGAAACCAAATTTGCATTTGAGGATCAGAATTTCAAGCCGGAGTGAAACCAAACTTTATCTCAACAAATCTATCTATCTGAATCAAACCAAACCGAGATTAGTTCATTTTGATTAGTTCATAGCTAAACTTAAAAATTTGACAAAGAAATTAAAGTTTATAATTTTCTTATATATTACACTTCAACAACTTAAACACATTTTAAACTATTGTAAGCAAACGTAGCATATTAAGCATTAAATGAACTAAAAAAACTTTGGAAAAAAAGAATGGACTACAAGCTGATTAAGTAATTTAGTATATGCAGCGGATTATAGGCTGAGAAGAGATTTTGTGAGGGAAGAAATGGAGCTGGTGTTGAAGCTTGGGCTGTTGTGCTCTCAAAGCTCAGCTTCGGATAAGCCGAGCATGAGGAAGGTGGTGCAGCTTTTGAACGGGGAACGTCCTTTGTAGGAGGTGTCCATTGACGATCACATTGATCGGTTGAGGAGTCGTGAGGTGCGCGAAGTTTGTGATGGATTGTCTGCATCGTCTACTTTTTCGAGACTGTTTCAATCTTGTTCACTGGTCGTTGATGTGTTTGATTCTTAGCAGATCAAATTATTGTGGCTTTATACAATGTTTGTGCTATTTCTAGTCATGAAATATGGGGGGTTGACCTACTCCAAATCATAAACAAATAATATATGGAGTAACTTGTCTAATCTGCTCGGAACCCTTATTTCAAAGTTGGGATTACGCGGAGCTGAGACTAATAATGGGCTGCCAATTAGCCAGCCATTTAGATAATGTCATACGGATAAAAATGCTTCCTCCCTGATGAGCATATAATAACCATGCAACTGCTAGTTGTATAATATGTAGAGATCAATGTAGCACGGAAAGAACTAACGAATCAATTGTATTCAAAAGATAATTCATGAAGCGATTATAATTATTGTTTGGGTTGAAAAACCTGAACCTTGTCTTCAATTAATATCCAGTTAAAACATTTACAATATCCTACACCAAATTAAATCGTGTGTGAAGATCAATATATACCAGGGTTGAACATAATTCGGTGAAAATTGAAAATAGAATTGAAGATTTGGTTTTTGATAGGGTTGGAGGTAAACTAAAGTGTATATTTATATTTTTTCCGGAATTGAACTGAATTGAATTAACTCAAGTAACTTAATTGAAGATTTTTAAAATATTCTAAAATTTATTTTTTGTGTCAATTAGCATGAAATTATACTAAGTTTATGAAGAATTTTTATTTGTTATATGTTTAGAATTACTTATTAAATGATTATGTTCACATATTTTATTAAATAAATAAATTAATATATCCCGTTAAAACATTTACAATATCCTACATCAAAGTAAATCGTGTGTGAAGATCAATATATACAAGGGTTGAACATAATTCGGGTGAAAATTGAAAATAGCATTGAAGATTTGGTTTTTGATAGGGTTGGAGGTAAACTAAAGTGTATGTTATATTTTTTCCCGGAATTGAACTAAATTGAATTAACTCAAGTAACTTAATTGAAGATTTTTAAAATATTCTAAAATTTATTTTTGTGTCAATTAGCATGAAATTATACTAAGTTTATGAAGAATTTTTATTTGTTATATGTTTAGAATTACTTATTAAATGATTATGTTCACATATTTTATTAAATAAATAAATTAATATATCCCGTTAAAACATTTACAATATCCTACATCAAAGTAAATCGTGTGTAAGATCAATATATACAAGGGTTGAACATAATTCGGTGAAAATTGAAAATAGCATTGAAGATTTGGTTTTTGATAGGGTTGGAGGTAAACTAAAGTGTATATTTATATTTTTCCCCGGAATTGAACTAAATTGAATTAACTCAAGTAACTTAATTGAAGATTTTTAAAATATTCTAAAATTTATTTTTTGTGTCAATTAGCATGAAATTATACTAAGTTTATGAAGAATTTTTATTTGTTATATGTTTAGAATTACTTATTAAATGATTATGTTCACATATTTTATTAAATAAATAAATTAATATATCCCGTTAAAACATTTACAATATCCTACATCAAAGTAAATCGTGTGTGAAGATCAATATATACAAGGGTTGAACATAATTCGGTGAAAATTGAAAATAGCATTGAAGATTTGGTTTTGATAGGGTTGGAGGTAAACTAAAGTGTATATTTATATTTTTTCCCGGAATTGAACTAAATTGAATTAACTCAAGTAACTTAATTGAAGATTTTTAAAATATTCTAAAATTTATTTTTTGTGTCAATTAGCATGAAATTATACTAAGTTTATGAAGAATTTTTATTTGTTATATGTTTAGAATTACTTATTAAATGATTATGTTCACATATTTTATTAAATAAATAAATTAATATATCCCGTTAAAACATTTACAATATCCTACATCAAAGTAAATCGTGTGTGAAGATCAATATATACAAGGGTTGAACATAATTCGGTGAAAATTGAAAATAGCATTGAAGATTTGGTTTTTGATAGGGTTGGAGGTAAACTAAAGTGTATATTTATATTTTTTCCCGGAATTGAACTAAATTGAATTAACTCAAGTAACTTAATTGAAGATTTTTAAAATATTCTAAAATTTATTTTTTGTGTCAATTAGCATGAAATTATACTAAGTTTATGAAGAATTTTTATTTGTTATATGTTTAGAATTACTTATTAAATGATTATGTTCACATATTTTATTAAATAAATAAATTAATATATTATTTTATAACTTATAGTTTAATTCGGTCATTCGGTTACCAAGCTGATCTGTTTAATTCAATTTTGTGTGTAATTCGGTTAAAATTTAATTATAAAATCTGGTCATCGAACACAATGAGAAAAATAAACAAAAAAGTTCTTTGTTTTAAATAACCCAAAAAAAGGTACCGATCGATTATCAATGTAGTATTAATATATAAAAAAGGTGTTAGTAATTGGTCTATAAGTACAAATTTGTGGATTTCTCTATGAGTCAAAATGTATCATAGGAAATTATGGGTAAAGATCAATATATATATATATAGAAGGCTAAGTCTTCACTAAGTGATCAATTATTTTAGATTAAGAGGCTTATGCCTCTCACTTCATTAATGAATCCATGTTTTTAAGTTTGAATATCGCCTTAAGGTAAGATGTGAATTATTTCCTAACCTAGAGAATTATTCTTATGCAATATTATAACAGTACTCTACACCAAATATTATAATTATCCATTAAGTAGCCTAAATAAACTTGCATGTTTGGACTTAAATGTTGGCAGGGCTTTCGTGGCTTCTTTAACCCAAGCATTTGTAAAAGCTCGACCATTTGTGTTTTTGTTTTCGTTCAGCACTAAACAGTCACACCCCGCGGCACGAAGAACCAGCCCGGAGAGACGCTGGTGGAGACACCGTGTGCGTCTCCACAGTAGATCATCTCGGGAATCGACGGCGTCCCTCCCGGGCGGAGCTAAAATTTTTTCACGATTAATGTATCTGCCCGTGGACGTTGCTAGCTAGAGACTACTGATCGACGTCTTTTCTCCACATCCGCTGCGTCATGCATGAAGAACACATCGACGGTTTCTCTACAAATTTCACTTTCATCAACACAAGTTGCCAACTCCATCACACTGGAATCCCAACTGCTTTTGTCGCTAATAGAAGTTGATCGAGAACAACTAGAAAGCATTGTCGAGTCCCTTGGCCTTCTTCTAATTCACCCTTATCTTCTATTCTTTTTGTTGTCTAGTTTATTGTAAAATATAGCTTGCTTGGTTTATTAGCTCATGGGTCATGCATGTCTTCGTTAAACACAGGTGTTGCCAACCCCAGACACCACTTTGTCCCCGTGTTTGAGTCACGATTGCATGAGCTAGCCTATTTAAAGGGCACCCACTTTGCTTGTTGTGATCATAACTAAGAGTTGAAGAAGTGATCATCAAGTGTAAACTGTGACAATGAAGGCCATGGCTATGTCCCAGCGTTTGCTTTGTGTTAGTCTGCTGATCTTTTTTTTCCTTTCCATGGTCATGGCAACTACTGAATATCAGGCAAAACCCACCGCTGGGTCAGATGTTGACAAGCAGGAAAGTGAGATCTCATGATATATATCATCCTGTCCGATGCTGTCAATGGTTAATTGATTTGTAGGATGCATGTACAATCACTAATTTGATTAGCTAATTATATTGTCCTATTAGAATGTATTATTTAAATTTGATATGTAATTTAGTGAACTCCTTAATGATAATTAAGAGGTTTAATGAGCAGTGGAAGAAGTCGGAGTTGGGAAGACAGAGTGGCCGGAGCTGGTAGGGACGAGTGGACTTTTCGCTGCGCACCGGATTTGGTTGGAAGCTCCCACTATGAACGTGGAGATCGTTCCCTACCGAGGGCCACATCCGCCGCAGGCACCCTCCTACAACCCCAACCGGGCTCGCGTCTATGTCAATATCGCCGGTGTCGTCGTCCGGGTGCCCAGAATCGGCTGATCATCATCGCTATCACTACTACTTGCACCAGCTTTTAGCTGCACGGATGCATGCAGTACTTACGAGAAGTATGCGGGCTATGTAAAGCTACGGCAACATCAACCCTTTTGAACCTTTGTGTACTACCACTACTTAAGCAACAATAAGAAACCACTGTTACTTAGCTTCACAAAATCAACTCTCACATATTCATTAGTTTACCAACCTAATTAATTTGTGTACAACATCATTCGGAAGGTCCTCTGTGAATAGGCAATTGTTAAACCATTCTCATTAGTTATTAATTAAGCTCGACATTAGAATATTGTAACTAGTTGACACTATAATACCAGCTAGCTGGGTCAACTCATGAGCTTGTTACAATAGCTGTCATATACCTAATGCAAATGATTAACAAAAACTTACCCTCATTTGAAAACTCTAGTACATAAGTTAGGGCTGATCAGTCACCTAAAATCTCTCCAAGCAGATATGGCCGAAATAAACCCAAACTTACTCCTAGTCTTCTACCTCATAGCCATCTTCTTCACACATTCCAATATAGCGACCAAAGCTGATCAGGAAGCAGGCCTTACCCAACGTACAAAAATCATGGGAAAAGTCATATGATCATGATGATGGGCTTTTAGCATTCCATACATCTCCTGCTCCAGCATCTGATCTCTCACTTCCTTGCTACCGCGTCCCCCCATGCCATCGGACGTTCTGGATCCCATTGAAAAGTGTGATTGCAGTGGCAGTGATGATCAGCCTGACCTGTTCCCCGACCAGATTGGTGACTACAAATTGCGAAAATGGCCGGAGCTGGCGGGGAAGCCGGTATCCGAAGCGGAACAAGTTATTAGAAGTGAGTACCCAACAATCAAGATCATACCCGGGAGGGAAGGGGAAGGGATGCAGCAAAATCTAGATCTTAATCGTGTTTTTTTACAGATTAATAGATATGGAGTTGTGCTCGTCAAACCCAGCATCGGCTGTGTGGCCAACCGGATTGATCAAATATTGCCCTTGTTTCTACTACATGTTTCTTTTGGATGTCGATAAGTTGTATGCAATTCTCAATGTTTTTTATAGCATCGTTGCGATTAACAAAACAAGAGTGAAATAGGCATGGCAACGAGTATGCAACATTTATACTGATTTAGTTTTTGCTGTATTATTTACACGACTGCAATAGATTCAAGTTTATGAATAACCAGTACAGAAGTTTAAACACAAGAATAAGGTGAAATTTGAACATTCCCTGGCTGTTAATACTAAACAAAAATTAGAAGATGAACCATTCCACTTCCCGCCTTCGTGATTAGAAAAATATAAAGACCAAG
>JAURVB010001551.1:0-28224 GCA_033002965.1 Piper betle | reverse complement strand
ATTTCCCTTTTTCTAGGAAAAAAATTACGTACCTTGCACCTTGCCCTGGAGAGCTTCCAAGCAAGTATTTGATCATGGGAACGTTGACATTGTTAAAAGCTTAAGCATTTTTACATTTGGTAGGGAGCCGTGGGTGCTAGTAAAATGTCTGCATAATTTTGTATAGTTATAGTAACGTGAACTTCCTTGGAAAAGAGCCTTCTCCACAAGAAATTTTGCAATGAGTTTGATGGACTGCTGTAAAATTGAAGACTTTGTTACATCGGTTGACACCCTGTATGATGCAATAGTTGCATGATAAGTTATAGATGAACACAAATTAACAACTTTTTCTGGGTTATGCATTTGGCTCTCTTTTTACCTTAAGAGATGAACTGCACTGACCAGCATCGCATACACTGCTAATATTACAATTTGGGAGATAAAAAAGATTAGTATTTATGATCCGAGGAATGTAAAGAATTTTTTTCAATAAATGGCCTTGTCTTCTTTCTCCCCCATCCTCTCTTCCTCGTTGTCTTCTCCCCCACCATTTTATCAATTGATAATTGTCGTCAAACAAGATATACATTTATCATCCTCGGAAGAAAGCTGAAGAAACTGGTAAACATGATGGTATGCAATTTACCATCCTAGTAGGAAAATTGAAATAACCTCTTGATTACACAAAATTTAGGAAAAAGGGATTGAAACCTATGTTCAAACCAGTAAACGTATGCGTATATAGAGCCATCTTGTGATGAAGAATGAGTTACACTATTTCCAATATTGTTGGAGGCAAACACAAGAGATGAGAACAACTGAATAAACACTACAGTCTATAAACACTAAGCCAGTTTCTTGGACTGTATTTCTGCTTCCACCAACAGGAGTTTCGCCTCTTTTTCCACTCAGCATGAGAAATCCAACCACAATGGTAATATCAGTCAATAACAGAAGATAGATCGACTTCGATGCTATAATACCTCTCAGGATGCTGGCGCTGTTAATGTCTGTCTGGCCATATATGACAACCAAGATAGCCAGTATGGCTGCACAGATAAGTCTAATATTCTCAGTAGCGGCAATAGAAGAGATGATACGATTTAGAGAAAGTTTTGTGCCAATGTATGACTTTGCTGAAGAGTTCCTAGGTGCTGTTCTAATTGACGTTGGACCGGAAGATGATTGCTCTCCGCCATGGCTGTTTAATGTGTTACCCAGAACTTCAATATCCCTTTCCAACTTGCAACACGGAAGTCCCATTTTCTTCCCTCGGAATGATGGAGGGATAAATTGAATCTTTCTGGACAGAGTGATCTACATTATGATCAAAAGGTTGAATTTCTCCACCACCTCCTTCACCATCTCCACCGCCTCCTTACTACTACAAGTCTCCACCACCACCTTCACCGTCTCCTCCTCCACCATCTCATTTTGATGACCAGCTGCTAATTGTGAAGTTTGTTGGCAATGTTCACTGCTATCTTTGCTATGATTCAGAACACCCCAACAAGCCACATGGAGCAGTACCCCTCAAAGGTTACTTCATAATTTGAAAAATATCATATATTCGGGTCTCTAACAAATTTATTTTAGAATTATTAATTAATGATGATTATATGCATTGCACACATGAGATATGGAATAGAAAAAAATATGTATATACTAGTTTAGCATGATCTTTTGATGGTTGACTTGGTGCCGTTATCAAAGTGACATGCAATGGGAACAAGAAGATTGAAGCATATGGGGAGACCAAGTCCAATGGAGAATACAAACATTGCTATTGAAGGATTCGACTTTGCAAAACATGGTGCTGATGTTTGCAAGGCCACACTTTACAAGGCACCAAAGGACTCTCTATGCAAGTTCCCAATTATTGACATGTACAATGATAAAAAAGACCAATATATTAGACAAAGAAGTGATCCTCAAAGTTAACTTCCTTGCTTTTGGACCCAAAAACCCTCACAAGGATTGTGAGAAGCCTACATTCAATCATAAATCTCTACCTCCACCATCGCCATCTCCACCGCCGCCGCCATCGTCTCCTCGTGACTATTCTTCTCCTCGTCCCCATTATGACCACATGCCTTCCCCATATTACTGATCAAATTCAGTTAAATGTTTGTTCTTCCTTATCACCTTTCAAGTAAATTTTACAATGATATGATGAGTGTGGTCAACAATTAACTTTGCACACTTTATGATTCCAATGCAGGTGTCTATTATTGTATTTGCTAAATAAGCAACTTCAGCTCCAATTTTTCTTCTTTCAAAATTTAAGAATCACGATGCAGGTTTTGTTCGATCCGAGAAGATCAAGTTAAGCATTTTACTAAAGCATCTCCGTAAAGTGGTTCGATTAAAGGAAAAGATTGTGCCCCATTTTTTAATTAATATTTGTTATGATGTATGAAGTATTTGTAATTTGTTTTTTTGGCTTCTTTGAAGCCAGTGAAAGAGTTTTCAAGTCTTCATTAATTTGTCTTTTTTTAAAAATTTCTATATATTCCTCAAGCTTAATTACCATATTGGTTAGAAAATGTTCAAGCACTTATATCATAATGGTAGCTTAATGACTTGAACAAATTTCCATTCTAGCTTTTCCAATATTTATTTAATTTAATCAGGTGCCCCTCACTTCATTTTCTCGTCATCACCAATCACCATAGCCAACTTTCCGAGCTTGCATTGATGCCTTCTTTTGCAACAAGCTTATAACACTAGTTGAAGATAAGCCTTCTGTCACTAAAATTTTGTCGCCAAAATTTTTGGTGATAAATTTGCCACCCAACTATCCATGAAATATGATGACAAAATTTGTCACCGAAAAATCACTAAAATATTGGTGTTATCCTTTTTTATAAATTTGTCACCAAACTGTCACCGAATATTTTGGTGACAAACTAATTTGTTACCGAATTGACACTGTTTTTTAGTGTAAAAAATCAATGACACTCAAATTTTGCCACTAAAATAATGGTGTAGTAATTTTTTGTAAATCTGTCACTAAATTGTGGGTAAACAAGCAAATTTTAAATTTGTCACTAAATTGACACTATTTTTTGGTGACAAATTTGAAATTTTGAAAAATAAAATAAAATTAATGGCGTGCGTGCATGCCTTAAATGGGCAGACGCAGGCGCGTCAACCTGCGTCCATTAAAGCACCTAGGAGCATCTACGTGCACCTGTTAATGGGTGCGGGTTCACGTGCCCTTAAAATGGCCACGTGAACTTGCAGTTCATTACATCACTGCGTGTTACATGCCTGGTGGCCACGACACTACCGTCGAGGCCCCCACCGTCCTCGATCCGCCACCACTTTGCCACTGAGGCCCACCACCCGATCCACCACGTCCCCATCGCTGAGGCCATTGTCGAGGCCCACCTCCCTAAGCCACTGTCGAGGCCCGCTGCCCTCACTCTTGTGGTTGCTGCGAGGTCTGTCGCCTCGATCCCACCGCTGCAACCCCCCTTGTTTGCCACTGTGTAAGTGTACACATCGAACGAGTAATAGAATGATGAGTAAGAGTTTGTTTCCATGAGGATTTGAAGTTTTACAATAATGATGACAGCTAAATCAAAAAATCTACTAAGTTGTTACAAAGAATGTATAATATGTTGAATGTCTACCCTAAACCAATAGATCAAACGAGGGCATGAAACAGGTGTACGTTATACTATGCAGAATATGATGCAAAGGCACAAAGACGGAAAACACAACATAAGTTGATACAAGTTCTCTTAATGTAACTTGGATCTGAGGTGAATAACTTCAATAGGTTGATAAAATACATATCATGTTATATTAATCAAGCTACACATACTTGTAATTGATATTTAGGGAAACATATTTAATTGTAATGGGCTTCCGCATCTTATCACAACCTACGGCCCTAGCATCATTTCACATTCCTATGCAAACAAAAACTAAGTTGATGCATTAAGATTAACTCTCTTATGTGGATATCTATGATTCTAATGCATTCATACATTAAACATTTGCATGAAGTAATCAACTAACAAGAAGTTCAACAAGATAACAAAAACAAGATATATTACATATCATTCTAGATCCATTATAAACCCCAGATCACTAAGCATTTATCCCATAAGAGAATAAAAGTAGAAGTCTTGACTAAGAATTCATGAAGTTCATCAAAGAAGACAACATAGTAGAAGAGAAAAGAGAGTGTACGCAAATGTCGACACGAAGTCCTAGCATGAGCTTCTCTTCTCCAATGCTACCTCTTTGTAACTTGTCATCCACAACTTCTCCTTCGAAACCTTAAACTTGTGAGTACAAAAGATGAAAAGGGGAAGAGTGGGGGAACGTATAGTCGAAGGGTTGGAGTTTCTCTTGAGCAAGTATTAGCTTCCTGGTGGTTTTCTTCCCCAAATTTTGGGTAGGTGTTGACCTTATCATGACATTTCTAGTTTGTTCCCTTGTCTCCATGAGATTGATGGGAGTTGGTGGACTTGTCTCTAATAGTCTACATTATTCAATGTACAGACCTACAGACCAATGGAAGTCGGGTTAGAGGAAGCTTCCCTGCACTTTCACATTCAACAACTAGACACAAATGACTTTCTAATCATTGGCAATTGATGGTTGTGTTCCTTTCTTGGTCGTCAAGGCGGCCATCCACTGGTTTGGAAGTGTGAGTTGGTAGATTTGTTCAAGAGTAGGGGACAAGAGTAGGTGTGCAGGTGCTTTTGCCAGTCAAAGATGTGCAACAGGTCTGCAAAATTATAGGTGTGTTGGTCTGACTATACTAGGAAGTGTCTTTCGTGGTCCATCCTAGGTTGGTGAGATGGTGGATTGCTCAATTTGCACATGTGCACAAGCGTGGTTCCACTCCTTCAAAATATCATTGTTTATTTAAATTTGACTGTCAATTTACCAATATTTACTAGAACTTACGACAATCCAAAATGTTCAAATTTTAATAAAAAATAGCATAAAAACTGAGGCGGGGGAATGAAGATGATACATAAAACTTCCTAAATTTTATACTAATCTATGACTTATCAGCGACCCCCGCGATCGCCATCAAACTCAATTAGATGTGAAAGCTTATATCATAGAAATTTTTGTGACAAACACCCTTTTTGTCATCGATTTCGCTGACAAAAGGCCTTTTTTCCACTAGTGTAATTATGCCATGAGTTAAAACTTTGTTACTTGATTAGTAAAACCAAAAAACACAAATTTTGGAGCTTGTCATATCTCAATCTACAATTTATCCCGATAGAGTGAGACCGGTGATATGAGTAATTTTGTATAATTTATCTTTTGCAATCGTATGTAAATCAAGTCATCTTTTCTTTTTCTTGTCACTAGTGGCACACCCATGAGTAGCATAGGTAGTTATTATGATTTCTACAATTTACTATCTTATGTTCTTATTTTTATTATAATTTATTTTTGAAGTACAATGAATGGTTTAATGTTTATATACAAATTAAAAGAAATCAACCAATTATTTTATAATGATCTCAAAATTTTAAATTAAACAACTCTATAAATGACAATTATTTCAGAAACATACAATATGTAAACTCCTTGAAGAGAGCTACTCAAATATCCATATATGAATGATAATTCTTTCTAAAAGTTAACAATAAATCCCTTGAAAGAAATGCACTAAATATAATAATAACTTGTAGTATAAACTTCATAACTATTTTTTACGAATGAATTCTGAAAAAGACATATATGGAAAGTAATGTAATTATTTGCTAATATAGTAAAAAAATTAATTAAAAGCAAATAATCCATGAATATATTATTTCATGATTTTAATCTAATTTTTCATAAGTTAGAGCATTTTTAATTTAAAAATTTGATATTATTTTATTTTATTTTAGATTTGCGTGGGTAGTTTTTAATAGTTGTTTATATTGCTCTTTGTATAATGTGAAGCTCGTCATCCTTTTGGTTTTATTTTTAAAATTTTAAATTTCTTATATTTCACTTTTGCTAAATAATAAAATTAAGGAGAGATACATTTTTCACTTTTAAAAATATAATTCATCTTTGAATTTTTAATTATACTAAAAATGAACAAAATGATTACACTTATATTGAAATGATAGAAATAATCAATTTAATAGTTACACTTATTTATTAATATTATTTACTGTGAACAAAATTAAAGTATAATTTTATCAAATAAAAAATCTTAAAAAATAATATATTGCATTTAATATTTAAACTTTTACTCAATGTTTTTTTTACTTAGTAACTTAGTATTGCCTACTCAATTAAACTTATGACTTGTTTTTAATATATATTTTCAATTAGTTTTCTTAATTTGAATTAAAATATGTTACTTAATAGTACATACATAATTGCAGAATGTATTTGTAAGTATTAATTATCCAAGAAGAAAATAAACATATTTTTATTTTAGGGTTATGAAAAAATGGAAATAATAGAAAATTAAAAGTATCAAGTTTATTTAATTCTTCACTCTATTATCAACTCCATACATCATAGATGTATGTTCGGCATGGGATTTTCAGCTCCCACAAATCAGTCTTTGTTTTGTTGTCAAATCAGGTTGGATGAGTGGGTTCAGTGGGACCAAAGGCGCCCTTGTCACACAAAGAAATCATGAGAGCTAGAAAATAAAATATCGAGTGCGAGGAATAATACCCAAGATTTTTTACGTGCTTCCTTAGGGTCCACGGTGGCTCGATAACCACTAATTCACTATTTTCCTTTATTTTTACACTTTACACAAATAATAAATTGTATCGCTTATAAATAACTTCACCTTTGAGATCTTCAACTCTAATTCCTTGGTTTGTCCTTTTCTAGTTTTCAAATATTCAAAAATGGTGGGGTAGAAATTTTGCTTTGATCTGAGGTCTAGAAAGCCTTCAAATTATTTTTGGAATGATAATAGACTGAACCGGACCATTTCGGATTGGTTCAGAATAGAATAAATTTTGGACCAGACCGGCTGGCGTGCACAGGCTTCTTGAGATTTCTAGGTACGCTCGGCTGCAGATGGCGTTTGGTGCGTCATTTGGTTTTGGGTCATGAACGGGTATACGGCACGGTCGCAGTCTGGGTCTCATCACGATCGCGGGCAACGAAAATTGGACACAGATTCGACATAACCAGTGGACTTAGTCCATTAAGCGGGCCTGACAGACTTGCTTAGGTGGGTGGTGCAACGATGGCTTAGACGGCTTTGGTGGCTCCGGCGATGGCATTTTCGACGGCTAAGGTTGGCAGCGATTGGTGGATCAAGGATCAATGAAGATTATGGTGGTGATTTGGTGGCCGGAGGCACCTCCGATCAGCAGAGACGGCTCCGAAAAGTTTCGGCGACACTGGTTTTTGGCCTGGCTCTGTCGCTGTTTTTCGGCAACGGCAGTCGCTGAATGTGGAGGGTCTTAATTTGGGTTTGTAATCGGCGATGATAGGGACTGATTGGAGGCAGTGGATTGTCCTGCAGCAGCTCGATCGGCCGAACGAAGGTTGGAAAGATGGCCGAATGCTGCTGTTGCACTGCTCCAGTGGGCATTTTCTGAGCTGTTTTCTGGAGACGGTGGTTTCCTCTCTTGTGGATCTCGACTTGGGTTGTGTCAGCGGTGTTGAGGGGAGCCCATTGGAAGTGTCGGTCTGCCAAGCGATGGTCTGGGCTGGCCGTACGGATTGTTCAAAGTTGATTGCTTGTTGCTGTTTTTTGCTGCTATGCTGCTCCAACGAGTCACTTCTCGAAGCTTTTCCGGCGATGGAGGGCTTCTCAGGCGGTATCTCTTGGATGGGTTTTGTTCCCACCCATGAGGGGAACTCAATGGAGGTTGTGCTGTGGCCGAAGGCAGCCTGGGCTGGCTGGACTCACATTGACAAGGTGACTGTTTAATGCTATTTCTTAATCCGGCAAGGGGCTTTTCTTGGATTTTTCCAGTGACGGCTGGCTTCTCCGGCGGCAGTTCTTGGCTGGGTGTTGTTGGAGGCACTGCAAGATCCATGCCGCTGGTCTTGGAGGTCACCGGAGGTGTTGCTTCGGCGAGGGGCCTCCTCCCCTTTTCCTTGTCTTCTTTGTTTCTTCTCTGCCACTCCTTTCTTTCTTTCTTTTTATTCTTCATTGCCGCTCCTTTCTTTCTTTTGCTTCTTTCTTCCACTTCTTTCACTGCAAGGAACCCCTGAACTCTTTCTAATCTCCTGCAGTGGTGGATCAAAAGAAGAGTGGCTGGGTTTCTTGTTGATGGAGGAGTTCGCTGAGGCACGTCTTCATCGGGGGAGGGGGGTTGGGTGGGGGGAGGGGGAGGGGTGGCTGGCTTCTTCTGGTCTTCAACTCTGCTTGCTTACTTCTGCTTTGCTCTATCCTTCCTTGTCTTCAATGCAACATCAAGCCCCCTTCCGGACTTCACCGGCCAACAGCAACGGGGTTGTGGGTTGTGGACTTCTCTCCTTGGCAAGACTCGGCTTTGGCGAGGCAGCGATGTGGGAAGGGTACAACAAATCTCCAAGGCAGCAGCAATGATTATCAACAAGGCTTTGAATAAGCAAGGTAATGGCTCTTGGCTTTGTAGCAAGGGCGCCGGTAGTCCACCGTGGGGGACTTCGATCGGGTGTTGGGGAGGGTCACCAGAATAGCATCTCCGGCAAGGGGCTATCTATTGGGTTCATCCCACGTCAGTTGTAGAGGGTGTTGGTGATTTGTATATAGACTAATGGTAAAGCTTTATTTCTTAAGCTAGCTTTTGGATTAAGAAAGACCCGTAAAACCTATTTTAGGTCCTTTTTGGACATCGGTCATAGAGGGTGTTGGTGGTTTGTATATAGGCTAATGGGAAAGCTTTATTCCCTAAGCTAGCTTTTGGATTAAGAGAGGCCCGTGAAACCTATATCAAGCCCCTTTTAGGGGCCCAAAAGGCCTAACAATGGTATCAGAACTAAGTTGGATTTGGTGTTTGCTTACGCCGATTGTCGGAGTTTCCTTCATGGGTTCCACCTGATGATTTATAAGGAGTTTTGCCAGGTGATGATGATGAAGAGGAGATTGCCAGATAGTTTCAGGGGAGTTGTTGGGTTTATCTCACATCGGTCGTAAAGGGTATTGGTGATTTGTATATAGGCTAATGTGAAAGTCTTATTCTCTTAGCTAGTTTTTGAATTAAAAGAAGCCCGTGAACCTATTTCAAGTCCCTTTTGGGGCCTCAAAGGGCCTAACACTATCACTCGGACTTCTCTTCTTGATTTCTCCTTTCCTACTTCTTTCTTCTCTTCTTCTTCTCTCTTTTTCAACACATGAGCTTTTTTCTAGCGTACGAGCCGCCTTCACTTCTCTTTTTCTTTGTCATTTATAGAACATTCAAACATTTTTGGTTCCTCGTTTTAAGCCCCCAAAATCCTCACCAGCCATTTTATCCATTCCATCTTATCTCCTTCCTTTGATTTTGGAACCACCGTGGTCTGACATTCTTATCCGCTCCATCTTATCTTCTTCCTTTGATTTTGGAACCACCGTGGACTGACTTAAGGATTCGAATTGAACCTAAAGAACCATGTAAAAAATCTTGGGTGTTATTCCTTACACTTGATTTTTTTAATTTTATTTTATGGCACCGTTTCTTTGTGCGGCAAGGGTGCCATTGTCCCACTAAATCCTATAACTCGACATGAAGCAAAGTGTGATCGCGGGGATGGAAAACCCATGCACGAACAATGTATCACATTAATTCAGACTCCTGGATAACTCTATGGGTCATAGACTAATTTATTTATAATTATTATTTAGTATGAAAAAATTAGAGTATAATTTTATCGAGTTAAAAATATTACAAAATAATTATTTTTTTAATTTTTAACATCTTACTCAATTTAGTTTTTTATCCTTATTAACTCCTTCTAAACTAAACTTATAACTTATTTTTAACATACATTTAAAATTAGTTTTATCGAAATGAATGAAAATTTGTTACTTTATACTATATATCATTTTAGAATGTCTTTCTAAGTATTGATAAAAAATTGTGTTTTTCTCATCCAAGAAGAAAATGAACATATTTTTATTAAGGTTTATATACCAAGTATAATCCCAAAAGCAAAGAAAATGGAAATAAATAAAAACTTAAAATATCAAGTTTATTTAGTTCATCACTCTATTATCAACTCCATACATTATGATTCCCATAAGACATATTATTTATATTTATTATTTTCTATGAACAAAATTAGGATATAATTTTATCTAATTAAAATTCTCAAAAAATAGTTTTTTGATTTTTAAAATTTTAATCAAATTAATTTTTTTACTCAGTAATACCTACTCAATTAAACTCATTACTTATATTTCATATAAAAATAAAATTCTGAATTTGCACATATTTTTATTTTATGATTTATAGTATTATTATTTTCTATTATATGTTAATAGTCATGCTTTGAAGAAAATAAAAAAGTCAACTGCAAAATATGAAAAAAACATAACAAATTAATGATTTTTTAATTTAATATTTTTAGATAATATATAATTTATATTTATTTATTTATTGATTTCATTATAATAAAAATTTGTGTTCTTTACATCGAAGAAGAAAATAAATTTGTAACAAAAATTAAACCAAGAAGAAAATACCCAAAAAATACAATCAAAACTATTACTTGAAATTGATGTACCTTATAATTGACTTGGACTTTTTATGAAGAGTGGGAAAACAAAAACAAAAAAGAATAAAAACGAAAAGAAAAACAAAAAGAGAAAAATAAAATATTATTACTTGAGATTGAGGTACCTTTTAATTTAGAGGGAGGTTTTAATCGAGATAGACTTTTTATGGACTGGAAATTTGAGCTATGGAGGACGGAGAAAAATCACAGTTAATTGAGTTATGGAGCCTTCGAGTTTTATATTTTATAACCTACTTGTTTTTTGTTGGTATCTATTTGGATCTTATCAAATATATTTATCTTCTAATATTTATCCAGCTAGTCATGTACCAGTTTGGCAGATTTCCCATATTTATCTTTTTTAATTTTTTGAATATTTAATTAACCAATAAAAAATCGACATGCACAATAAAATCTCGATTGTAATACGCCCTTGATAAGGGAGCATTTGATATATTGGGTGCTTCTAGTAAAATCCCAGTTACTTTGCCACTGGTACGGACCAATGGTTCAATTCGATTTTACTCAATCTGGTTTAATCTAATGACACTGCTGGTTCAACTTGGTCTAATATTGGTACTGATGATTTGGAACATTTTGATGTATCTTGTAATTGATTAGTGTGGTGTGCTTACCAGGATTATTATATTTGATATTAATTTATTGAATTTAATTGCACACTTAATAATTCGATTAAATATTTTAGTGGATTGCATAATGCCATGAACTTTTCACTGTAGCTATTTAGATTGATTGTTAAAGTTAGAGTAGCTTGTGGGATTTTATTATGTAATTTTAGGCTATTACTTGCGTCCCATATTGATTGATTGAGAGTCCTATTGAGTTATTTGGACAAAAACTGAGAGTTAGTTGATTTGTGTGTAGGGCATGCATACATCATGTTTTAATCGATTGTATGAGTTCTTGATTGATTTGTGATTGAAGAGAATCTGTAAATCGTGTGTTTTGTCAATGAAATTGTGTAGTTCTTCGAGTTCTCTTATATTGAACTCGTTGGATGTGTGTTTGCATGAGAAGTAGTGATTTATACACGTTTAATTTGTTTAATTTATAAACTTTGATAATACTTCTATTCTCTTGACATTCATGATGGATTATTGTTGTTAACTAGATGTATGGTGATTACATGGAGTTTTATTGTATATAATTAAATTAACATATTAGTAAATCCATGTAGTAAGTTATATAACGATATCTTCTTAAATTGTGCTATAATGATGAAATTATTTATCACAGTTAAGTGCACAAAAATTCATCATCGAAAGTGATGAAGAAGAAATGTTTTATATATATTGAAATTTATAAGCTAGCTCTCCTTTGTCTTTTCGTAGATTGCTCCAATTGATGGACCCTTTGCCTACTTGTGTTGAAATTGCTAATAAAAAAACTTAGGCAAAGAAAAGTTATTTTCCATGAGGAGGTAAGTAAAATAGATAATCCTAAGGGGTAAGTAAAATTGTCAATCTCATTTGCAGACATGAATTTGGACCGTAAATTTACATTAACCAGTTAGTGAAATTAGTTTATGAATTATGAATCATATTTGCTTAATTTTTATACAATTCATACTCTAGCCTAAAAAACACTACAATCCCGTTTATCATATGACACACCTGCCACCTTGTTAATCTGCTTCACATGCCTGCGGGCCTAAAGACAAAAGTTAAAAAGAGACTTCCACTAGATTTATAACTTAAACTCAATAAGGGTCTATTTGGCTGACATGAAAATAAAGTAAATAAAAAAATTCATAGTAAATAGAAATTTAATGAAACGAAATGACATGGAAATTTTAAAAACGTATTTTCTATACTTAGATACTAAGAAAATAAGATGAAAATGCAATATTTCTTTCCTAATTGCATGCATCTCCCAATATTTCTCTCAATTTCTTTTGTTTTTCACAAGAAATATCATTTTGTAAAATTTTTACATATAAGTGCTTTGACTGAAAATAAAATTTCCTTTGACTAAATTTCAAGACATCAAATTATAATAAGTTAGAATAAGTTTTGTATTGCATTTTATAAAACATCATTTCCATTAAGAAGAGAATATTTATAATTAATACTACATACAATATATTTTTACAGACCTATTTCATAGTTGATAATAATACCACTCTGGTCACACTTGTTCGGTGTTAGTGCCCTCCAAATGGAATTCCTCAATTAGTCAACATTGTCTCATCTCTCTTCTTTTCTCTCAGATCTACGCTACCACACTATTCTTCTTCTCCCACTTATGCATTTGCGATCTCAGTTTACCATAGCCTTCTGCGTTTGAGATCACTTCCAATTAAGCACTCCGTCAACTCCATCCTCCCAGGTCAGCGATCAGGGACGTTTACTTCTCACGTTTTTTGTCTAATTCTGTCTTAAACAATCTGCAAGTTCTGGTGCTAATATATTTGATCTCTTCTTACCCAGCCATATGGCAAAAATTTGAAGCAGGTTTTTCCTTACTTCGACTGCTATTGAATATTTTATTTAGAAGATGGATACTCTTCTTATTTTTATTTTTTAATGCTCTCGTAGGGTTCAGTTCTCTTGGTGTTCTTGTAAATAACTTCTTCTTGTGTTGTTATAATTATTTCCCCATCGCCTTCTCATCAGTCAATTAACTTTACCATTGTTGAAGAGTATATATATGAGTGTCATCACATCAGCTTTAAGGTCTATTTGTTCTAATTTTGGGTGTTGGTAATGTTTTGGCCTCATTTTGTTGCATTACTTATGATCTTACCAGCTGGATCAAATAATAAAAGTGGATCAAATATAATAAAATTGGATCAAATAATGTAAAAAATACTCTACTATTGAAATATTTGTTCACTATAGTACTATATAAAAGATGTTACGGTTATTAATTAGTAAACCTCGATTCTCTGCTTCTTATTTCTTGCATATGTTCTTGTGTCACATATCTGACAAATAATAAATACTTTCAAAATCATAACTAACAATAGTAATCATAAATATATTGTTGCTTGAGTAATTGTAGTTGTATGTTTTTTTTACTGTATGCAATAAAGTAAAGATAATATGAAAAAAGGTAAATATTTGTACAATTAGAACAAATATTTTGATAAAAATAATAAATAGTTGATTAAAAAATCATAAGTCCATATTAATTTACAAAAAAATAAATTAAAAAAATGTCAATAAAAATAAAATATCTAATTATAAAATGAGATCTTATTCAAAACTCTGGTGTTAAATTTTAAAGCAAATATGATAAAAAGCAGAGATACAAATAAATCCAAATAAAGAATGAAAGTCAATTTAATATTAAAAAATACAAAAAAATATAACTAAATTGAAATAAAAAATAGTCCCAAAATTTACTTGGGTTATTTGAAAATTGATTCGCCTTTTTCGCTTCTCACATGCATTTGAATAAATATATTTAAAAAATTGTGATAAAAATAATAAATATGTTTAAAAAGATTAATTTGAGAAACTCAATTTAAAATAGAATGCCACATTTAGAATTAAAATCTTAGTTAAAAAACTGATTTAATATTTTTAAATAGAATGCCAAATTTAAAATTGAAAACCTATTTAGAAATCTGATATATATAATTTTCCTAAGTGCGTGCGCGTGCACACACACACACATATATATAAATCAAAATATATCCCAATCAAAATTAAAAGACAATTTAATACATAAAAATTACAGAATCAAATAGCTAAATTTGAAATAAAAACTAAATATTACTTTATTTATTGAGCGAAAATATTTTGGTGGTTTAGTTAGTAAAACTGTATAAAAATTTATGGTTAAGAAATTTTGTTTGAATAAAACCACCTATAGAGCCAGGACCATGGTGTATAAGGTTAATATATATGGCGATTGTGTGAGACTGCATTCAATAAAACAAATATTTGATTAATCAATGAAATATTTTTTTACTCACAGCCCCAAAAAAAGTGCTAATAAAAAATAGAAACAGTCTAAGCAGATACTCCATTAATTTTGCTACAGATATAAAAAAAATCATCATGCTATTGATATAGATAATAAGATACTCCATAAATTTTGCTACAAATGTATTACTTCTCCTTTTAAAGAGAACTTGGAAAAATAGAAACTTGGAAGCAGGGCTGTCTTTACTTGTCTGGTACAATGTATAATGTATAGGGTGTTAACTCTTTAAAATAGATTTCCTTGTTTTCGTTTATGGAGCAATCAACCTTTCATTTTCCTAATCTAAACTTGTTATTGCCACTGTATAGCTGATAGGTTTTTTATCACCATTGTTGAATATACCATGTGTGTGTTTATTTATTTATTTATTTATTTCTTTCTTTCTTTCCTTTTGGTGTTAACAGGAAAGAGTTGGCCAAGATGTCCAAATTTTTCAAGAAAAGTAACAAACTTCAGATCGAATCCAAGCCTCGTATTGAATCCATAAACCCCAATGTCACCGATATGATCAACAATGCATTTGCACGATCACAAAACTGCTTGCTATCCTCTGCTTCTCCATATATTGTGGGTCCAAATGAACAGATGGAAAATTATTCTACCGCACAACCACCGAAAGAAAATGATGTTGGAAGAGCTCCTCCTGGCAGACAAAGAAGGAATAACTGGATGTCCTCCACAGCTTCTATTGGGCAAGATGAAGCTTACAACCAGGTGTGCAATTTTCTCAAGGATGATGAGGTTGGAATGGTTGGGATTTATGGCATGGGGGGTGTTGGCAAAACCACACTCATGAAAAAACTTGATAAGAGAGTTTCTGAAGCCTTCCAACTTCAAAGTCATTTGGGTAGTTGTATCCAAGACCGTGGACATAGATAGGATTCAAGAAGTCATAATGGGAAAATTGAAGCTTAGCCTTCAACAAGCATGACGACCCTTATAGCCGAGCTGACAAAATAAATGATGCACTTGGGAGAAACAAAGTTGCTTTATTGTTTGACGACATTTGGGAATGTTTAGATCTTGAGAAGCTTGGCATATTAGGTCAAGAGAATCTGGACACAGGATCATTCAAGCTAATCTTCACAACTAGATCGAAAGCTGTATGTGAGAAAATGCAGTCGGATGAATTGATTAATGTGCAACCTTTGGGGTGGGATGATTCTTGGGCTTTGTTCAAAAGAAGTGTCGGCAGCAAGAACGATATTGAGAGCTGGGACTCTAGCATTGTGGAGCTTGCCAAAGAGGTTGCAAGAGAGTGCAAAGGGTTGCCGCTGGCACTCAAAGTCATCGGTGGGGCTATGGCGTGTAGAAGGCGTCTGGAGGAGTGGCGGCATGCATCGGCTACTCTTAAACGCTATCCAGCTGATATCCCCGAGGCCGAGGGATCTGTTTACTCGATTGAAGTTTAGCTTTGACTCTTTGTCGAATCAAAGAGAAAAGGGTTGTTTCTTGTATACCTGTCTCTATCCCGAGGATAGAGTCATAGAGGCCGACATGCTCATTGAATGTTGGATTGGAGAAGGGATTCTGACTTTGAATGGCAGCTATCAGGAAGCATTTGATGAAGGAATGAACATCTTTGGAACGCTGCAAGCTGCATGCCTTTTTGAGACACTCCAAGCATAACTCTTTAAGCACGAGAATACACGATGTAATCCGTGACATGGGAATCTGGATCGCTAACTCTCATGAAGTAACTGACAAAACAGAGTCTCGTCGGTATTCCGTATGGTGTGAAGATTACAAATTGCCAGAGGAAGCTATCTGCAGCAATTTGACCACTCTTATCAGCATACAGAATGCGAGACTAGGATAGCGTGCAATTTTAGCCGCTTCACATCCATGTCCAAACTGAGAGTTATAAAATTGCAGGGAGTTAAATTTGATGGAATTCCAACATCAATTGGAGAACTGACAGAGCTGAGACATCTTGAACTGATTGAAACAAACCTGGAAAGATTACCGGATGAGATTAGAAATCTGAGGAAGTTACAAGTGATGCATTGTCACCAGGAAATGCTTATCGATCTTCCAGAGGCGATTGGAGAACCCTAATAATCGAAGGATGCCCAATCAAGAAATTTCAAGTCCCCCGACAAGCAACGATTTATGCTTCCCTTGTCTAGAAGAGCTCGAGATTGGCGACTTCGATCGGCTAGAAAAGATGCAAGTGATGAGTCAGAGGGCACTTCCCAGCATACGAGTTCTGAAGATCGCAAGTTGCGATTCCCTCAAGCACATCTCCGGACTTGAACATCTTCAGCGCCTTGTCGAGCTCGAAATTGTCGATTGCAGCAAGTTGGAAGAAGTGATTCAGGTGGCTGGGGATAAAACTTTGTCGGATCATTCACCTGGTATTTGCTTCCCCAAACTTGAAAAATTAGGGCTTAGATTTCTTCCCCAGCTGAAGAGCATATGCAGTGACGCCATCTCATTTCCTTCCCTCTGCGACTTTCAATTGGATGATTGCCCAGAGCTGAGAGTACTACCCAGAGGCCTGGTGAAGGAAAATAAGGCACCTGAAGGAAAATGTATTATTGTAGGTTGCCGCGAGTGGTACAACAAACTCCAGTGGCAAGATGAAGATTTCAAAGCCGCCCTCCATCCACAATTTGTTTTTTTCTCTACAGATGAATACGAAGAAGATGAAGATGAAGAAGAGAGATGAAGATGAAGATGAAGATGAAGATGAAGATTAGAGATTTCAAGAAAAAATGTCAAATATTAGAAGGATTGATTTGGAATTGAGGAGGAAGATTAGAGCAGAGGCTGGCAAACAAGGGCAGAAGGTAACATCGTGAATCTTCATTATTATTATTGTTCATAAAATCTTGTTTATATAAATGGTTTTGAAAGGTTTTCAATGTATGATATAAATTAACACAATCACGTGTCATGAATGAATAGATAGAAAGCAGCAGTTTTTATTGAACGTGGGTGGAAAACGTGAAAACTCAACGTCGGTGAAGCTTCTTTCGTTAAAGTATTACTAAATTCATGAAAGACAAGAAGAGGGACATTATATAAGATCTATTTAATTCCGTACACAGACTTGACCAATATATAATTAAGCCCATGCACGAGACAAATGGGGCCTATGAAATATACAGAGCAGTTTTTGCTGTACGTACAACCGTTTATTTGTTCATTTATACATGTCATTTGTTTGCGTGAGTTTAAGAATTAGAAAGTCCCTAATTAATTTCCCAAATAAGTCCAACGGCTTATGATCATGCTGCAATGAAACATATATTAATAGCGCGAGAAGTATTGAAAATGAAACAGCGTTCTATGATACATCAACTCATGTATCTTGACGAACTCGAAAGCAATCTCTTGAAGAACAATGTAAAAGTCCGTGGATAACTACAAAAATAATTTTACTGACACCATTTTGAAAGCCAAAAGTGTTCCTAGGAGGTAAATAGTCACGATTGATTGATTTACCATAACTCTAAATTAAATGGAGTGACAAATAGTAATGAATTTATTAACCGTATTAAAAAAATGGTAAAAATGCATTTAATTAGATGAAGCTTGACATTAATTATAAATGGTTATGGTAGAAGTTTCTACCGTAATTAATTGATCGATTTAACCACATATTAGTTAATTATTATATATATAATTATAAAACTTATTTCTACTGTAATATTAGTCTTGACACTTTTAATTGTCAAAGCATCACTTTTGATGAATTTAATTAATTCGATTTATATATTTACTTATTTATTAAATAAAATAATAGATTACTATAGTTTGGATGATTGAAACATTTTATACTTTTGTGATTGAGAAAATATTTTAGATAACTTTAATTTTTAGTCAACTTAATATTGTTGGCTATGATATATAAGTAGTGAAAATTTAACTATATATTAACTATTTAACTAATAGCAAAATGGTGAAAACTTGATTATGACAAAACTTTATAAACTTGGTTATGGTAAAAAAAGGGGGTGAATTGAGGTGAGCTACACCTCATAGAGCTTATATGATCATCACATCTAAGTTTAGGAAGTAGGGCCCACTAAATTGCTGTAAATAAAAGGTGTAGCTCATATAAGCTCCATGAGGTGTAGCTCATGTATAATGGGTTAAATAACTATGGTGAATGCTACCGATTGAAGTGTAACCAAGCCATTTATAACCCTAGTTCTTTGCCATCACCACCTAAGGCAAGATTAAGTGTCATCTTTTATCGGTGGCCGCCAAGGCCTTGCCTAAGGTTTTATGTCCTATATGACAAATAATATATTGAAGTAAGGGTGAGTATTCGGTCTAGTCAATTCGATTGAACCGAATGAACTGAATTACACTCGGCAGTCGGATTTCATAGCCAAAATCAAACCACATTACCGCGAAAACCGAACCAAGCCGAACAAAAATATTTCAGTTCAATTGATTTGGTAATCAAATAACTGAATTATATAGTAAGTTATAAAAAAATAGATTTATTTAATCATTTAGTAAGTAATTTTAAACATATATATCATATTAAACAAATAAAAAGTCATCATAAAGATATTATAATTTCATGATAATTATTATAAAATAAAGCTTTTATAATCTTTTAAAAATTTCGGGTATTTCGGCTTCTAAACCGATATATCAAGATGCCTTTGGGTTTGTCTACAACCCCTAGAATTGAACAGACTTAATTCCTAATCAAACTCGGTCCCGGTTCGATTCGATTTTTTCGTGTTTTGCCTAATTATGTTCACTTCCTATTGTCACACCCCAATTCGGTCTACTTGCGAATTGAATCGAAATAATAAACTTTGGGATGGTAATTCATAACCCATTAAAATACAAAATCGACCTACACGGACCTAGACCACTCAAGGCGTCAAAAGACGGAAACCCAAGGGATTCTAATGTGCAAACAAAAACACACAAATGCATGCAACAACATCTATGACTAGGCCCATGCAAATAAGACATCCTAAATATGTCAAAGTTACAAAAGAGACTAATAATCCCAGAGAAAATCCGACAGAGTCTCCCTATAACTAAAACATGAGAAAAATTTTTGCAACTTTTAAATATTCACAAATTATAAAACCAAACACAAAACATTCCAAAAAATCCACATTCCACGTATAAAAACATTCAGGGGGTGTTCCACGTCGTTCACATCACAACACAAAACAATTACAACCAATTTTTTCATTCTTCAGACTGTTGGTTTACCTGGTCGTCACATGAGCCCTTCAACCAACAAAACAAAGCCCAAAAGCTCTTCCAACCCATATTTCTTCTTTGTTCTAGGTACTTGAGATTTATTCAACCTTTAGTTCCAAGACTCCGAGGCTTAGAGAATTTTTCCACGAAATAGTTTAAACCTGTGTGCCACAGAGTATTCTGTCTGCAAAACACAAAGATATGGTTAAGAATAAACAACAACATAAATATCAAAAAATTGGCTTGCATTTCAAAATGGCCCAAGGCCCCACATTTCACATCCACACAGCAGCTAATAATATCTCCACAAAACAAGGAGGGAGATATAAACACAGAACAAACAAAAGAAGCAACACAAGACAACGGAGCCCAACCCAGCATCTCCAAGCCTCCTCGTGATCCTTTCACCTAGGTCGGCCAACACCACAACTGCACCTATATAAATGTAGAAAACGCATCAGCATCGAGCATCACTGAGTCCCAAATAACTAATAGGAAAAAATTAGCAAAACTAATAAATGGATAAAATAATTATCAACGAAAAAATTGAAAAGAAACAGAAACTTCTCCACACACAGAATCTAAATCACAATACGATTAATGAGGGACTAAACATAATCACAGAAATACTACGCACACAAATCGGAATACTCAACGGTAACGTGTCGGTACTATGCATGAGCCAGAATCTAGTCGACGACAACATGACCGTGGCAATTACGACCTAATTGATCACATATGAGACGTGACATAGTTCGGATATAGTCAACAGAAAATACGCACATGTAGAAATGCTGAAATATACACTCTTAGCAGGTACTATACTAAGAATACTGATCACATAATTAACCACTAACCAAGCACCACAAGTGGGTATCGACCGGGCCCCTCAGTTAACATCACGTTCTCATCCACCATTTGTGTACCAAAAATCCAAAAATTTATAATAAGTATAAGGCCTAGGTAGGGTTAATTCAAATAGCGCTAAAGTGACAATTTTTAAGCTGGATCTTGTATTTTTGAAAACTCAACAAGGGATCTTAACTTTGAAGTTTTATTAATTAGAAAATTGATAAGATTGCCATGTAGATTGTGGGATCTCATACAATGCCACTAGCTACGTCCTGCGATGCAAAAACAAAATGTGTGAGCCAAGCTATGGATCAAGCAGAGAGACAGAGAGAGAGACCTAACGGAATTGAGAAGAGCTCATCATCCTACCACAGCAAGCTCGACTCCTCACAACCTAGCAATGCAGGCCACTACTCAAACCCTATATGATGCATGCATGCAATGATACACAAATAGTCTTAAATGCAGCAAATGACATGACATGCACGATAAAAAATTAAACACACCACATCTCACATCACATCACATTCACATGCTGAGCATGCCAAAATAGCAAGAGATTCTAATAAAATAAATAAAGATGTCAAAATGGAGATTTCGGTATTTTATGAAATACATTTCGGGAATCACCCGCATACTTAAATTCTAAGTTAAGATATCAAAATGCCTCAGATGCAGGTTGAGTTATTGAAAGAATGTTGTTACATGCTTCGGTTCTTATACTTAATTTTACTGATTGGATTAGATAACTTGATTTCTTAATGTAGATGAGTTATGATAAATTAAATGGTGGGTTGTGGTTACTTATTTCACATACCCAGCAAGAAAAAAATAATACAGAGGCATCCACTCTTCATGTGGATTATATTCTAGCACCCACTCTTCATGTGGGCCCTTTTTGCGGTATGAACATGTGTTCCTCCTACCCACGTTTCTATGCGCACACACACACACCTGCAACCAAATACGTTTTGTGTGCTTGAATTTGCTCATAGTCATGCTTAAGGACTTTGAGACTTATACATGTACGCAAACATCATGTCATAGACCCAATCCAACTCATACATAGTTCATGAAATTTATGACACATTCCCACAAAACAATACAGCCAGTCATAATATGCAAATCCAGATACAACATAACACATAGAGCCCCTGCCTCTTATCCATGCCCCAAAGCCGGCCAATGCCACAGGACCACACCTACATAGATATAGGAAGAAATGTCACTAATCAAATAAGTTTAATTACTGGTCCGAAATAAATATCGAACTAATCAAGGCTTCCAAACAGGTCTTATCGCCTTACATCATCATCATTTTTTTGGTAAATTTGATCTTTCACCCTTCTTTTATCTAACCAAGATGTCCAGATTTTTCAAGAAAACTAACAAACTTCAATCCAAGCTTAACATTATCCAAAAAACCACCCGTTGTACCTGCATTTGGATCCACTGCTTCTGTCTACACTCCTCCAAATATTGTGGGACCAAATGAACAGATGGAAAATGATTCTACTGCACAACTACCAAAAGAAAATGATGTTGGAAGAGCTCCCTTGGCAGACAAAGAAGGAATAACTGGATGTGCTCCACCCTTTCTATTGGGCAAGATGAAGCTTACAACCAGGTGTGCAATTTTCTCAAGGATGATAAGGTCGGAATGGCTGGGATTTATGGCATGGGGGGTGTTGGCAAAACCACACTCATGAAAAAACTTGATAAGGAGTTTTTGAAACCTTTATACTTAAAAGTCATTTGGGTAGTTGTATCCAAGACGGTGGTCATGGATATGATTCAAAGAGTTATAATGGGAAATTTAAACTTAGCCTTGAAATAGCCGAGCCGACAAAATAAATGGTGCACTCAAGAACAATAATGTTCCTAAATTGTTTGACTGACAGTTGGAAACATGTAGATCTTGAGCAGCTTGGCTTATTAGGTCTGGACTCGAGAACATTCAAGCTGATCTTCACAACTAGATCAGAAGCTGTATGAGAGAAAATGCAGTCGAAAGAACTGATTAAGATGGAACCTTTGGGGTGGGATGAAGATTTCAAAGCCGCCCTCGATCACTTGGACTCTTGTTAAACGGATGTTGTCAACTGACACAACGTCTCGGTTGATAACTGTAAGTGGAATGACAAAGAAGAATAAAGCAAGGCGGGTGTGATGGCGTTGGGTAAACAAGTGCAAAAGGTAGCATCTTGAATCTTCATTTTTGTTCCTCAGATATTGTTTTTATGTGCGTTTATGTGTTTTTGGTGCAGATTCTATGTAAATATTTCATTTCCGTCTTCATCCTTACCGACTGCAGGCATTTGTCTGATTCCTTAATTTTATTTTATTTTTTACTTCAACTAAGCGATGCCCGGGCTATTTAAATATTTCATACCGTATTGGATTGTGATCGAAAACGATTGTAATATTTATTTCAACAAAATGTTATGGTAATTTGTTTATTATAATACAAAATATGATAGTAATAGGTATTTCCCTTAATAAAAGATGATGACAGTAAAAATAATTGATTTTCAGATTGTACATATTAACTAAAAATATTAGTACAAATGGTCACAAGAAAAAAATGCCACCAAATGATTTTAAAAAGTGGTTAGAAAAAGATGCCAAAATATAGTAATAAATATTTTTATTGGTCAAGAAAAGACACCAAAAAAATTAAATTTAGAGTCAAAAAATTGTATCCATTGGAAAGCTTGCACCTATTAAAAGAGTAAAACATAAAATAACAAAAAAAAATCAATATCTTATTTTTTAAAAAGATTTCAATATTCTGTTCTATAAATAGGAAGACGTACATAGCTTCTAAACATGTTGGAGCTCATGATACAAGTAGTTCACCCTCCTAAAAGTGTTGTCAGTTTAACAGCTTTGACAATGACATAGAGCCATTACAACATGTAAAAAATTTAGAAGATTTTCTTCTAGCAACTGAACCATTAGGCAATTATGCATTGCAAAATAGACACAATCCCCATCAATAAGAAGTTAGCAATGGATTGAAAAAAATAAACAAAACAAATCATTTACTGATATAATATAATTAGTAACTGTACAAAGATGAATCTACTTATGCATGAACCACCGTTACCGCAACAACACCGTAACAAAAACGACAAAGGCGCCAAGATATAGTACCGCCCCTGCACCATCGTGTCCCAACAAAAACATTAAAAAATAAAAAATAAAAAGAATTTTTTTGAAGACTATTCCAACAAATAAATAAATTATAAAACCACTAAATGCACCTATGTATGATGATTGGTAAGACGCCCAACCCTTCCACGAGAATAGCGTGTTAGGGACGACCTCGGGAGGGCCTTGGTGAAGCCGACTTTCATTAAATATTTAGAAAGTTAAAACAAATATTGTTCATATCTGTACATATTTATACTAAAACGAGACGATTATTATGGATGTAGCCAAAGAATACCATGCTGAACATTGACAAATTTGACATCAGCTGAGCTTACAAATAGATACTTAAAAAAATTTGCTCTATGTACAAAAATAGAGTGATATAACTAAAAATTGAAATATATAGAAGATATGAAAAGGATTCATACTGGTTTGCTACATAGCCATGAGGTTGAACAGATCGGAAGGTGATAGCTCAAGCTTGATTTTAAGAAGTGAAACAAAAGCACATGAGAACACGGCAACAAAATCTACAATGCAAATTCAGAACTTCTCTTTCAAGAAATCTCAATGAACAAAAACATAGAATATGATCGTCACATACCATAAAGACCATATTTCAAAAGAAAACTTGCTGCAGTGGCGCCATCCCAATGATATTTACGAAGGACAAACTCCAGTCCACTGTAAGTTGCCCTTCTTAGTAAATTTAAAATCAACTTATTGTTATTTGCTAGGCTCTTACGGTTGGGTTCAATGAGAAAATGCCTAATAAATAAAAATTCAAACCATCAAGAATGGAATATGAATTAGGCGATCAGAGGTATTCTCATTGATCAAATTATTCATCGGAGAAAAAAGTAAAAGCATGGCATCAATGACGAGATATATCGATAATTAAATTGAACAAATATTAAACCAACAATAAGAATGAGAAGCAGTATAGTATGCACCATTAAACCAATCTTCTTCTTCAATCAACAGCCACTTGAAGAAAATATTCCTGATAATTTTTCTTCTTCAATCAACACTATTATTCAAGGATATTAATTCATTATATAAATATAGCTTGAGCTAAAATTGAGGTAGGCAAAAATATACTTATCATGTGATCAAGCTCTCTTATTTAATAGCATGTAAAGTTCAGTAAGTGTCTGATATGCCATTCCTGAACACTTCATAATAACTGCAAATGTCTTGACACGCCCATATAACTGAATAACCTTACCTATCAAACATAAATAACCATCTAATAATCTACAGCGTATAGACAAGGTTCGCAATATAGTATATTGTCACACAAATGATCTCATCGAATAGGCAGCAATGAGTTAAGTACCTACACGGCTATACCCAAGCTTATGTTGTGAGTCTCTGAGATGAGTTAACGGAGGAGTGGGAGGGTTAGTGAGGCATTTTCATAACTACATTTACCCAAAACTGTACTTCCAGGGTAGATTGACGTGGCTGCTTTTTATTCGAGGGCTCTTAGGAGGCTTTTTTTGTTTTGGGCAGCTTCCCAAAAATTTTGGGGGAGACGAGGGTAAATAAAGTGTAATCCATGCAACCACCGGTAAAAAAACACCAACACTCTAATTAGATGTTCTGTCTTGTGCAAAAAAAATAGTGACAATAAAATATGCATCCATTAAAAGTCACATTTATTATATTGGAATAGATTTTCATCTTCTCCCCAAGTGTTCAATCCGTCCGTAAAATAACACTTTGCTAGACAATAATTCCATTTGTACAACCAACATCAGGTTCCCGGCAAGCATTTTCATCAAGTGTTGCACCTCCATAAAAATAACACTTTGCTAGACAATAACCAAGAGGGTGATTTACATATAAAGAAGTCGTTACAAAGAGTTGTTGGGTATATTTAACACCCCTAATTGGAAAGAAGATACGAAGGTGAGGAAGATTATCACTCGAGCTATACCTAGCTCCTCTTTATCATATCTTGATCTGTTTTCTTATGTGGATGGAAGCTTTTGGAAAGATGACAATTTTTCATCTTGGGAATACATTTTTATAATTTATATATGGCTCCATTTTGTATGCGGATTTTGCGACTAGAATGAGAGGCTCATTGAAAGAGTTATAGAGTTATAAGGCATTATCATTGCGATTTATTATGCAGTGAACAAAAAAAGGTATCTTATCAATATCTATATTAATTACCAGATAATTGTAAAGGGCTGGATGGAGATGATACTTATATTAATACCTCTTATTTTCCTATATTAAATAGACTCAAGGTTGCTTATAAGCTCCATGGTGTTTGCATAGAACAGTGTAGTAAAGAGGTGGGACTAGCTTTACAAATAACTCCGAGGCAGATTCGCTATTGAAGATCTCTTTTGTAAATTTGCTTCTTTAGTTTAATATATTCGAAGGCTTGCTTTGACAAAAAAATGTCATAGTTCAAAAAAGAAAGAAGAAGAAAAAGTCATATATCCAAGCCTCCCTACTTGTTCTCTCTAATCCTAACCCAATTTCTATTTGATCTAATTTTTAGTCTTCTAATACATAAATTGTAAAACCCTAACTTTGGGTTAGGATTTTACCCGCTTATAGTTTTGCCTAAATCGGGCCAGTCTCGAGTCGATTCAGATGAGTTCAAGCTAGACTAATTTGTAGACCAAGAGTATAGGGTCTAGATAACCGAATGAGCATATTATGAACTTTGAGTATACTCGTCATAGAGATGATAGGTTCAGCCATGCTATATTAGAGGATGAGTTGTCAGTGTATACACGAGTTATATATATATTTTTATGTTTTAGTGAGGGTTTTATGGAGCATATACCCTAGGTAGGGCTCACTAGGCCCACAAGTTACCAGATGGTCCAGATCATGCCATGTGGCATGATCTGGACCGTCCAATACAAATTAAAACAAAAACTTGGTTTTTTTTCATTATTTTGGACTATTGCACCCTAGCTCTACTGTCACTTCGGCTCGTCGCCCGCGAGTTTCTGGCCATCGTCCAGCCACCGGACCAGTCCGATCATGACTGCCTCACAACATTTCTTCTCATTTCACACCCTAGCAAGATCAAATGTGACATATGTTGTTAAACTAACTCTCTTATGGAGTGTTAGGTTAGAAAATCGAGGTAATTACGGGGTTTGCTGCAATACTAGTTTTTTCCTTTAATTTATACGTGCATTATTTAAAATTGAATTTCTTAATTTGTTATATTTTAAGATTAAACTAGGTAGTGACCTGCGTCACATTGCGGAGGATACATTAAGTGCAATTTTAATATTTTATACGGTATTTAGTTATAATAGGAAATTTTACATAAAATCTCAAGAAAATTTGCTCATAATTTTTTTTATTATTATATAAAAAATGAAAGTAATAGATATTTATATTAGTAGAAGATGATGATCGTTAAAAATAACTGATTTTAGAGTCAAGGAGTTGTACCAATTAGAAAGGTTGCACCTATTAATAAAAAAATTGGTTACCAATAAGGCACAAAAACATGGTCCCCAAAAGGCGCAAAAATTGTTCACGAAAAGACACAAAAAATAGCCACTAAGAGGTACAAAGTAAATGTTAAAAGGTGGACCTCTTTCGCAGACATAAAAAAATAGACATCAAAGGTTGTGAGTTCATATTTTAGTATATAATATTACATAGATGTCTCAAGGTGCCATGTTATTGCATATCAGATCAAATAGACCACTAGTCCCTTAAAATTTCATATTATAATTTCAATAATCATGGACAATATTTTCCACTACAATATCCATAGATCAATGGTTTTTTTTCAAAACCTGTTAAGCCTCAGGTAGCGAAACATCAAATAAAGTTAAATCGAGCCAATATAATTCTTCCTCAATAAATTTGAGTCTATTTTCTTAGCAACTAAATTAATAAGGTAAACTAATAAAGTTCAATTGAATTTACAAACCTCCTTTTACGATTGAAATTAAGATAAAACAATTATACATGACTCCACACTTTTATCTATACAGTTGAATTTATCTAATTTTTATTTGGAGTAATAAGGTGAACCAAATCGAGTTTAATCAAGTTTAGAAACCTACCCTTTGAAATAAAAAAGTCATACATCTTTTTAGACCACTAGCTTCTCGCCATGGTTGCTCATGTTGGGCCCAGCTGTTGGGCCCTTTGGTCCCCAAAAGGGACTTGCAATAGGTGTCAGAGACCTAAAGAATAAAGTTTTCCTATTAGCCTATATACAACTCACCAACATTATCCACGACCGATGTAGGATAAACCCAACACCAGCCCTAAGTACAACATAATGGCTAAGTTATTTCTTCAAAAGTGCTTAACTAAGTTAAAAATCTATAGTCCATTCCGACTTATAAATATATAATCCACACACCTTCACACGCCTTAAGAAATTCTTGTCCTCGAAATTCCTACGCTTAGCCTATTACTATCCCTAGTTTATGACCTTTGACCCGT
>JAURVB010001550.1:0-15642 GCA_033002965.1 Piper betle | reverse complement strand
AAAATCTAACACTTGTACGCCCCATTTCAACAAATCTCCACTCGAAAAGCATAAAGAACATATTATTAACAACCAAAGAAAGATCAAATCCAAAATTTTGACTATCTAGTAAACTAAATCACTCACCATTAATGATGCGGAGCTCTATAACAAACATATAAAGAACTTTTTAAAAAGAAATTAACGTTCTTGGCCTTTTCTCAACCAACTTCTACCCAATGTTCCTAAGGATCAAACTGAGAGCAGCCCAAGAATGATCATATCGTACACTTTGATTATCAAGTGGACTAAATTACTGGCCTTTAACTCTTTGATCCCTATTTCAACTGATTTTTACTCAAAATGCATAAATACTAAACATGAAAAAGAACAAAATGCTCTAATCTTACGGCTTAATCATCTGGCAGACTGATTTACGGGCTTTTTTATATTTGCGTTGCTTCAATATCAAATTCAGAAAGATATAATAATAAAAATTAGAAAAAGTTCCATACTTTTCATCCCCACTTCAACAAATTCCCAGTAATAAAAATGCTGAAACCCTACTCTTTGATTATGAAGCAGACAAAGGAATCATTTTTGACGTAACCAAGATAAAACAAAAAAAGTGGCGCACTGCAAACTTGTGCCGGGGAGGCACGTCGAGCCAGTTCTCGGGTGGCAGCTCCGTGCCGAAGATCTGGGCGGTACCGGAGAGGAGGCGGGGCCGAAGGGAGGCCTCGTCGGCCACCTCGATCCTCAACTCGCTCTCCTTGGCCAGCTTGAACTGCCGCGAAGGCGAAGGCGCCGCCATTTCCCCAACTCTGAGGGCCGCCGCCGGCGATGGAGAAGAAGAAGAGGTCCCCGCCCGCTATAGAGACGGAGACCTTTCCGGCGGCGGAGATATAGTGTCGCCGGCGGCGGAGTCGGAGAGCTCGCATGAGTCGACTCGGCCAGGCCTTGTTTTCCAATGTCGCCAAGATGATTTAGGTGCGCCATCTTATGGTAGGCCAACCCGGCTTTTGTGGTCGTTCGCTTGTTTGGATTAGGCTTATATGGAAAGGCCAAAATCCAAACAATAACCAAACATATTTTGACTCCACTCGTTCCTAAAATATTCTCTTTGTTGGAATTTTGCAAGTCATATATAATAACAACCAATAATAACATTACTTATTATAATATAAAATGTTCAAAAGAAGGAACAACTTAACAAGTAAGTACATGAAAATAAAATGGCAACTCTATTTTACATGTTTTTTGAATGAGGAAAATAATAATATATCATTATTGGGGCATAAACAAGGGTTGAAAATAATTAGTCAGGATATAGATGCAAACTTAATATTACTCCAATCCATATAAATAATAAATTATATAAAAACACTTGTTCATAAATGAGGCTTAATTTAAGATAAACAAATAAAATTGAAGTCGACCCCCTTGGTAATAGTACTCTCACAAGTTATCTTTATTTACTTATTTATAAACCAAACTTAATTAAATTGTAAATTTAATTGAATTTGAACAAAAAAATATCGACTTTCCGAGAAGCCTTAAACCTAAGGAGATTAGTGAGATACAATTTACAATCTATCCTCAAAAATACTACAAGCCCATTAATTACTTGTCAAACTAATTTATAAGCTTGTGAGCATAAAAAAGATACATACTAGATTTAAAATCGTTAACAAACAAAATTTTATTTGAAGTAAAATATTATTGAGACATTGTTCGGGCATGGGATGTCCACCCACGCGGATCAAGTCTTTGAGTCGGGTTAGATGAGTTCAGTGGGACTAAAGGTGCCCTTCTCGTGCAAAAAATGTGTGAGTTAAATAAAAATAACACGCAAGCGAGGAATAAACACCTAAGATTTTTACGTGGTTCCTTAGGGTTCAACTTAAATCCCTAGGTCAGTCCACGGTAAGATTGATACTCACAATCTACAATTTCTTCTTTCAATTTACACTTTATACAAAATAGTGAATATTCGCGCCTTTTGAGTTGATCCATCTTTGATAGTTTTGACTCCAACGTCTTGGTTTGTCCTTTTATTATCTTCAAATCCTCAAAATAAGCCACCATTGCGTTCAGAGTGTCCAAAAATAATGGGCTAGCAAGTTTTGCCTTTATCCGAGGTCTACAAGGTCTTCAAATTATTTTCTAGTGTGCTAATAGACTGAATCGGGTTGGGTCAAATTAGAAAAATACGGAACCAAGCCGGGTGGTGTACGCAGGCTCGAATTTCTATCTAGGTGCGCCAAGCTGCAGGGTGGTGAATGATGTGGCGTATGCAGGCTTTGGAAATTTTGGCTGCTGCCAGGCTACAAGTGGTGCATGGTACGCCAATTCAAAATCTGGGTTGCAACGGGTATATGGACATCGTCGCAGAATCGGGGCTGGTCACGATCGCGGTCAATTACGGGGCAAAGGATCTGGTCATAGATATGGCAACCTTGAGAACATGATCATCTATAAACGGGCCCAACAGACCTATCTACACGGGCAGCGCAACACCAACTTTGGTGGCTTTGGCCATGACTTTTCTGATGATGTCGGCGAGGGCGATCACCCAAATCAGTATACCTCAGAATATTGATGGATTTTGTGGTGGTACGGTGGCCGAAGACTCTTCCATCCGGCGGTGGTGGTGATGAAAAGTTCCGGCAGCGCTATGTATCGGCTGACCTCTGTCTCTGTTTTTTGGCAGGGATAGAGGCTTAATGTGTCAGTAATCGATTTGTGTTTGTATCCGGTGACAAGGGTGGCCTATTGACAATGACGGCTATTCCTAACGTGGCAATCATTGGCTAGGCAAAGTCATTGGCAATCATTGGCCAGGCAAAGTCCGAGAAGGTGGCTGCTTGCTATAGCTGCAGAATGAGTTATTAGAATATATGAGAGTACACCAAATTTTCTTTATTTATTTCATTAATTAAATAACGTATTAAGACGCGTTACAGGTAATTTGGGTGGGTTATTATTTATAGAGCATGTTACTGATGTGTATTATATTTTATGGGATTTTTCTTGTTTTCTGGTTTTTATGAGTTAGTATTATTTTTCTAGAATCAAAATCGAGTCATGTTTTAAATATGAGATGACTATTTGTTTTTCTCACCGACCATTCGTTTTTCTCGCCGACGATTCGTTTTTCTCGCCGACCATTCGTTTTTTTCACCGACCATTCGTTTTTCTCACTAACCATTCATTTTTCTCACTAACTATTCGTTTTTCTCACTGACTATTCGTTTTTCTCTCCGACAACTCGTTTTCTTCCTCCTGACATCTATATATTCCACACTTATGTCATTCAACCACCACCATCCTTCTCGCCCAACTTCTTTCTTTTTCTTCTTTCCATCTTCCCCACAATCCTCACTCGAGCCAGCCACAACCTTGTCGTGCCGTCGCCATGTGACTGACGATTTGGTATAGAATTTTATCCGATTTAATTATTTAAAATTTATATTTATTAGCACAACATGCTAGGATTGACTAAATGTTTGATTGTGAATGAAGTGATGATTTGCATGATTTGATTGATAATTAGTGATTTAATTAAGTAAATTAAATTTGAGCATGCTAATTGACTGCAACATAACTTAGAAAAATGTGATAAAATTGGGACGAATAGGATGAGATATTTTTATATTGATGATTGTTTGACTATTGTTAGATGATGATTGTATTGTATGTGTGATGTTCATGTTAAGTTTGACGCATCATTTAGTTAGTGGGCGTTAGCTTCTAAATTTGATGTGGATGTGTGGGTACAGAGTAGGAGCTCGCTGCCTAGGCACGTGGACACGCTTGGAGCTTCTATCAGGCCCGTTAGGACTTGCTTCTAGTTTTATCTCTATACTCTATCGTGTGTTGTTTTTATAGGTAAGCGGACGTGTCGAGTGGAGGATTTATTGTATCCCATTTTACGCAGGCCATTTAGTCGCACGTTATTTGCGGATTAATAACCCTCGAGGATGAGATCCCTTGAGTATGTTTTTGAAAATAAGATCCACCACAAATTGCCTTCGAGGCCTATTGTATAAATCCCTTCTCAGGCATATATATAGTTTTATCGAGTTTTCAGTGAGACGAGAGATGGGAAATTCGACAACCATGCTAAGCGAGCGGGCACGTACTTGTCAAAGCGGGCTCTAGAACTGGTGAGCGTCTAGTCCATTCCTGAGGGATCCTGAGAACTCCACCTTTGAGTTCCTCAAACCCGAAGAAGTGTGGAGGTGTACGGGTATTGTTGTGCAGTGCATGTCTAGACTTATGGTTCAAAGGGTAGCATGTTTAGACTTGTAGTTCAAAGGGTATTAAAGGTGACTGCATGAGAGTACTCGGTCTTCGTGCTCAAGGCCAAGAGAATTATGGAAGTAAGGAGAGGGCTTAGGATATACTAGTAGTCACGAGGGACCAGCAAATGAAATGAGAAAATTAGCAAATGAAGTCGCTTAACTTGGAGGATCACTTCTTTGTCTAATATATTGGACTTCACTTGGATGATGGAACCCTGGTCTTTTTTATCATTGTACATGTCAATAATTGGGAACTTGCATAGAGAGTCCTTTGGTGCCTTGTAAAGTGTGGCCTTGCAAACATCAGCACCATGTTTTGCAACGTTGAATCCTTCAATAGCAATGTTGTATTCTCCATTGGACTTGGTCTCCCCATATGCTTCAATCTTCTTGTTCCCATTGCATGACACTTTGATAACGGCACCAAATCAACCATCAAAAGATCATGATAAACTAGTATATACATATTTTTTTCTATTCCATATCTCATGTGTGCAATGCATATAATCATCATTAATTAATAATTCTAAAATAAATTTGTTAGAGACCCGAATATATGATATTTTTCAAATTATGAAGTTACCTTTGAGGGGTACTGCTCCATGTGGCTTGATAGGGTGTTCTGAATCATAGCAAAGATAGCAGTGAACATTGCCAACATCCTTCACAATTAGCAGCTGGTCGTCAAAATGAGATGGTGGAGGAGGAGACGGTGAAGGTGGTGGTGGAGACTTGTAGTAGTAAGGTGGCGGTGGAGATGGTGAAGGTGGTGGAGAAATTCAACCTTTTGATCATAATGTAGAGCACTCTGCCCAGAAAGATTCAGTTTATCCCTCCATAATTCCGAGGGAAGAAAATCGGACTTTGGTGTTGCAAAAGTTGGAAAGGGCTCCTGAAGTTCTGGGTAACACATTAAACCGCCATGGCAGAGAGCAATCATCTTCCGGACCAACGTCAATTAGAACAGCACCGAGGAACTCTTCAGCAAAGTCATACATTGGCACAAAACTTTCACTAAAATGTATCATCTCTTCTATTGCCGCTACTGAGAATATTAGACTTATCTGTGCAACCATACTGGCTATCTTGGTTGTCATATATGGCCAGACAGACATTAACAGCGCCAGCATCCTGAGAGGTATTATAGCATCGAAGCCGATCTATCTTCTGTTATTGACTGATATTACCATTGTGGTTGGATTTCTCGTGCCGAGTGGAAAAAGAGGCGAAACTCCTGTTGGTGGAAGCAGATATACAGTTCAAGAAACTGGCTTAGTGTTTGTAGACTGTAGTGTTCATTCATTTGTTCTTATCTCTTGTGTTTGCCTCCAACAATATTGGAAATAGTGTAACTCATTCTTCATCACAAGATGGCTCTGTTTACGCATACGTTTACTGGTTTGACCATAGGTTTCAAACCCTTTTTCCTAAATTTTGTGTAATCAAGAGGTTATTTCAATTTTCGTACCAGGTTGGTAAATTGCATACCATCATTTTTACCAGTTTCTTCAGCTTTCTTCCGAGGATGACAAATGTATATCTTGTTTGACGACAATTATCAACTGATAAAATGATGGGGGAGAAGACAACGAGGAAGAGAGGATGGAGGAGAAAGAAGACAAGGCCATTTATTGAAAAAATTCTTTACATTCCTCGGAACATAAATACTAATCTTTTTTATCTCCCAAATTGTAATATTAGCGGTGTATGCGATGCTGGTCAGTGCAGTTACCCTGTAATTATTGGAAAAACAAAATGATCAAGAGTGTTCATCTTTTAAGGTAAAAAGAGAGCCACATGCATAACCCAGAAAAAGTTGTTAATTTGCGTTCATCTATAACTTATCATGCAACTATTGCATCATACAGTGTGTCAACCGATATAACAAAGTCTTCAATTTTACAGCAGTCCATGAAACTCATTGCAAAATTCCTTGTGGAGACGGCTCTTTCCAAGGAAGTTCACGTTACTATAACTATACAACATTATGCAGACGTTTTACTAGTACCCACGGCTCCCTGCCAAATGTAAAAATGCTTAAGCTTCTAACAATGTCAACGTTCCCATGATCAAATACTTGCTTGGAAGCTCTCCAGGGCAAGGTGCAAGGAATGTAATTTTTTCCTAAAAAAGGGAAATTAAATTTTTAGACAATGAACAAAGAAAAAATAATCACATGCATACAGATACACATGCACGCACAGACATACATACAAACAAACAAACATACAAACAATACTAAATCACAGGACGAAGGGTTTGAGATTTTTGAGTTTAATACCTCTAGATATCAATATCTGTGATGTAGACAAACCCTGCTACATTGCTGCAGCAAATGGTTTAACGTATGATTAAAAAGGTTATAGAAAGCCAGTAAACTGAAATTTATCTTCTTCGATAGTGGAGACCAAGTTAAACTGTAAAATTGGTTGAGACTAGCAACTTCTAAAATGGCTACTACATTTATATCATAAATTGATGCCATTCAAAATGTTGTATAATTGATTGACTTGAGTATACTGACAACCAAAAGAAACAAGTGACAATCGTCATACAGTAACTTATCATTGTCACCATTAATTTATATAACTATTCGACTCTCATAAAAATGGTAAAGATGGTAAAAGTAATTAGCTAACTTATACCTGGAGAGTATTTCTTCTGGTTCTTTGGCATATGAGACAGCAAGAACAAGGTGAAGCAGATCTCTGTTAATGTTCACATGGACAAGACGAAGGGGGTCAGCTGCAGGTTCTGCACCAATAGGAAGTGTGGAATGAGGTGCTTGAGGCCCACCACCTATTCAATACACAAATAAATCACTGAAATTTGCAATATTTGAATATTTGAATGACGAGAAAGATCAGTCATCAGACCATAAAAGTATTCCTGTGTAGGGACGGAAAGCAGGTGTCTTAAGTGTCATTCATAAAGCACAGACTATATGCATAACACATATATCATGATTAACAAATATAAACAAGAAGACAAACAATTACAAAATTGATCAAGTTTAGAAGACAAGAAAAATATGAATTAGATATCTTTCTCTCATTAAAATGAGATGTGAACCAGAGTAAGGAGCTTCTAAAAATTTAGAAGTTATTAATAAGAAATTTTTGAAAAAAATAGATGGAGTTAGGAAAGGCATGTGGCTATAAACATTTTTCCTGCTGCAAAGATGGCATCTATATCAAGCATTGGGGGATAAGAAGCAAATATAAAATTTTTCCTGCTGCAAAGATGACATCTATATCAAACATCGGGGGATAAGAAGCAAATATAAAAAAGGGGAATAGTGATTATTACATTTTGAGTAAAAGAGGCTATAAGCTCACACTATTGGGATTGCTTTCAAGGTCTAAATTAAAAAAGAACCTCCAAGCTTTACTGTATTCTATAATTCCAAGCTTCTTGAGCATTATATCTGCAGGTAATATATTTCACTTTCTTAAGAGGATTAACTCAAGGACACCATCATGATTAATTGTTTTGTTTTCACATCGATTACTGACATCAATTGGTTATGATACTTCAATTGGAGATAAATAATCCACATCATGGTTGTAAAAATCGGAATCGGAATCGGAATCAGTTTTCGAAGGAGTCATTGAATCAGATCGAATCGGTTTAAATCGGTTAGGAATCAGTTCAGTTGAATCGGTCTAAATCGGTCCTATATAAAAATTTCAACTTAGTTAAAACTGGTAGGCTATTAGTTATAAAAATTTCATTCGGTGTTTTATATTTTATAATATTTTTCATATTTTTGGATTTTTTTGAATTATTTGGAGTTAATTATTATTTTTGACTCGAGTCGAAGTCGAGTCAACTTTTAATTACGAGAATGCCACCCTGATTTTCTTCCCCCCTTTCTCTCTCACCAAAGCCGCCCGTTCCCCTCGCCCCGATCGCCCCCTCTCGCCCGTTGCGCCTCGCTGCCCTGTCGCCGCCCAGTCGCCCACCCCCACACCGCCCCGTCGCCCCCTGGCCCACCCTGCTGCCCCATCGCCGCCCTGTTGCCCACCCCCTGCCCCCACCCCGCCCCGCCCGCCATCCCATTGCCGCCCTGTCCCGCATCCCCTGTCACCTCGTCGCCACCCTCGCTGTCCCGTCCTCCCCCCGCCGCCGTTGCCCCCAACCACCCCCCACCCCCCCCCCCCCCGGTCTCCCGTCGCCGCCCTCGCCGCCTCCCCGCCTTTAAATCGGCCGATCCGGCCAATTTTTGCAACAGTGATCCACATAACTGATCTTACCTCAAATGGGCTAAGTATAGATCATAATAAATCACAGACATATCCAGAATGTAAGAGATATTTCTGAAAACTAAGAAAGAAAGTCATAATATGTCTTACCCTTATTCTATGACTTCTTGCCTTCTGGCGGATCTTTGCATTCCTTGGAACTACACCCTGATTTATGCAGCTTAACGACATCAACATTTGGTTTCCCCTTTAAAGCATCTTTTAACATACTGCAAAGTTTCTCCTGCAGAGTCAACAGAACAAGGTTTTGTGAGTATATTGTCTACCAATTGCAATGAAAAACACAACCACCAACCAGCCTAGTTTAGCTTCTACATTTACAAAATAATCAGCTGAGCAAAAACATTAGAGTGATTTACAATAAAAAATTTAAAATTATTAAAGAAAGATCTATAGAGTAGAAAAAAACATCATATTGATATTTCAAAGAAATATTTTTACCTGACCAAGAATCAAAAGAACATCTGCATTTAACGCATCTATGGAATGACAAAGCAACTGCATCAGAGAATGTATTTTAGCCCATTTCTCAAAAAATTAAAATGCTGAAATATGAAGTTTGCATGGGTATACCTCATAACCTACACCCTCCACCCATCCCATAGTATTGATCACCATACCAGCAGCTCTGGATTCAGCATTTCCAGTGAACTGTCTCTCAAGGGTTTTGCCAAGCTCATTAACAACTGCCTTGTACAACTCAGGGTTCACACTACAACAAAACATATTAAGCAAAAGATGATGAAAATGAAATTTGTTTTGCTGAATGCTAGTAGTCTACTTCTCAAAGAGGATTGAATAACACATACTTCCTTCATAAAGTCAATATTCACTACAAACTACTATTTCTCTTATCATGGAGTAATGCAACAGAGCATTCAACAGCTTTCATGTACTTAAGACGAAAATAAACTTGAAGTTGAGGAGCTAAAAGCAGATCCTAAGAAGATGTTTTTAAGTTCCATGAAATTAAAAAAAAGAAAAGTAGAACTTAGCAAGTAAAGGGCAGCACCTTGGTGTTGTGTGTCCAAAGAAATAGACAGGTGGCATTTCAAGAGGAATCCCCTCTCAATAGGAGTAGCAGCTATACATCCTGGTATAGTTATTGAGCTCTGGCCAATATCTTAATCAATGAAAGTAGGTTTCCATCCTTGTCTTGTGGCCCAACTTAATGGCATCTTTGACAAACTACTCTTTCCTGAATCAGTAGGACCAACAACCATAACCCTGGGCCCCTAAGAAGAAGAAAACAGATAGAGTTCTGTAACTAGGAATAAGAAAAGAAATTCAGCCACTCTTAGAGGGACTTCACACAGCTATCAGCAGGTATTAACAAGAAAACTCATAAGATTAAGCAGCACAAAGAGTTAATGTAAATCTGCAGGCCAAACACAGATTGATCCAAGAGAAAATGAAATAAAGATTTGCTAAACTTTATCAAAAAATAAATAAATAAATAAAGATTTGCAAGTCTACTTTGAAGCCTCGTCAATACTCAACTTTGAACTATTAGTTGACGGCATTAATTATTAAAAAAGTCTTTAGGTTTTTAATACTCAATCTGCTTTGGTAAGATAGCTTCCGATAAAATTAGCTAGCAAAATCTTATTAGTTGTATTCAGCAGATACTTTTGACTCTAATGAATATACCACAGGGCCATGTTGCTTATAAATCAATACTTTGAATGATACCAAATGTGCGTTTAAGAAGAAAAATACTCAAATTGAGTTCATATGAAAAACTACAACATAATGCAACAGATAGAGTTCAGATAAATCGACCTCGCTACTTCCATTAACTTCAATGACAGCCCCATTCCAAGTAAAAGCCTGGAATCACTAGTTATATCAGTTTATCCATTAAAATCCTGGAGTTGATCCTCTAACAAACTTAAAAAGAGAAAAATCTAACACTTCGACGCCCCATTTCAACAAATCTCCACTCGAGAAGCATAAAGAACATATTATTAACAACCAAAGAAAGATCAAATCCAAAATTCTGATTATCTAGTAAACTAAATCTCTCACCATTAATGATGGGGAGGTCTATAACATATAAAGAGCCTTTTAAAAAGAAATTAACATTCTTGGCCTTTTATCAACCAATTTCTGCCCGATGCTCCTAAGGATCAAACTAAGAGCAGACCAAGAATGATCATATCGGACACTTTGATTATCAAGCAGACTAAATTACTCGCCTTTAACTCTTTGATCCCTATTTCAACTGATTTTTACTCAAAATGCATAAATACCAAACATGAAAAAGACCAAAAGACTGATTTACTCGCTTTTGACATTTGCGTTGATTCAATATCAAATTCAGAAAAAAATATTAATAAAAATTAGAAAAAGTTCAATACTCTTCATCCTCACTTCAACATGATGGTAAATTGCATACCATCATGTTTACCATCTAGCAGACTGATTTACTCGCTTTTTTATATTTGCGTTGTTTCAATATCAAATTCAAAAAGATATAATAATAAAAATTAGAAAAAGTTCCATACTTTTCATCCCCACTTCAACAAATTCGTACTGATAAAATACTAAGAACATGCAAAAAATGCTCAAACCCTACTCTTTGATTATGAAGCAGACAAAGGAATCATTTTTGACGTAACCAAGATAAAAAAAGTGGCGCACCGCAAACTTGTGCCAGGAAGGCACGTCGAGCCAGTTCTCGGGCGGTAGCTCGGTGCCGAAGATCTCGGCGGTACCGGAGATGAGGCGAAGCCGAAGGGAGGCCTCCTCGGTCACCTCGATCCTCAACTCGCTCTCCTTGGCCAGCTTGAACTGCCGCGACGGCGAAGGCGCCGCCATTTCCCCAACTCTGAGGGCCGCCGCCGGCGATGGAGAAGAAGAAGAGTTCCCCGCCCGCTGTAGAGACGGAGACCTTTCCGGCGGCGGAGATATAGTGTCGCCGGCGGCGGAGTCGGACAGCTCGCATGAGTCGACTCGGCCAGGCCTTGTTTTCCAATATCGCCAAGATGATTTAGGTGCGCCATCTTATGGTAGGCCAACCAGCTATTATGGTCGTTCGCTTAATCCAAACAAAAACCAAACATAATTTGACTCCACTCGTTCAGTAAAATATTCTCTTAGTTGGAATTTTGCAAGTCATATATAATAACAACCAATAATAACATTACTTATTATAATATAATAACATTACTTATTACTCTTAAGAAATTTAATTTAATGAGCTTAATCTAAGACTTACAATCTAGAATTGAACCAAGCAAAAGAAGTCATGTGGACTTTTTGTTCTATGGCCCTTAGGTTATTCTTAAGAGTATGTTCCGGGAACCAACGTCGAATAAATACATGAAAATAAAATTGTAATTCTCTTTTACATGTTTTTTAAAAGAGGAAAATAATAATATATCATTATTGGGGAATAAACAAGGATTGAAAATAATTAGTAAGGATATAGATGTAAACTTATTATTACTCCAAGCCATAAAAATAATAAATTATATAAAAACACTTGTTCGTAAACGAGGCTTAATTTAAGATAGACAAATAAAATTGAAGTCGACTCCCTTCGTAATAAAAGTCTCACAAGCTATCCATAATTACTTATTTATAAATCAAATTTAATTGAATTTGAACAAAAAATCTTGACTTTCCTAGAAGCCTTAAACCTAAGGAGATTAGTGAGATACAATTTACAATCTATCCTAAAAAATACCACAAGCCTATTAATTAGATTACACACCTCTTATCCTTGTCAAATTGATTCATAAGCTTGTGAGCCTAAAAAAGATTCATACTAGATTTATAATTTAAAATCATTAACAAATATAATTTTATTCGAAGTAAAATATTATTGAGACATTGTTCAGGCGCAGGATGTCCACCCCCACAGATCGCCTTGCCGCATAAAGAAATCGTGCGAGTTAAATAAAATAACACCGCAAGCAAGGAATAAACACCTTAGATTTTCACGTAGTTCTATAGGGTACAACTTGAATCTCTAAATCAGTCCACGGTAAGATTGATACTCACAATCCACTATTTCTTCTTTGATTTTACACTTTTCACAAGATAGTGAGCATTGCCGCCTTTTGAGTTGATCCGTCTTTGATAGCTTTGACTTCAATATCTTGGTTCGTCCTTTCATTATCTTCAAATCCTCAAAATAACTCACCATTACATCTATAAATAGTGGGGTAGCAAGTTTCACCTTTATCCAAGGTCTAGAAGGCCTTCAAATTATTTTATGGAGTGCTAATGGACTAAACTAGGTTGGTTCAAACTAGGAAAATACTAGACCAGGCCGGTTGACGTACGCAAGCTTGAATTTCCATTCGAGTGCACCAAGCTGCAGGTGGCGCATAGTGCGCTAGATGGTGTATGTAAGCTTCCAAAAATTCTGGGTGTGTCGCCCTGCAAGTGGTGCGCACTAAACTAGTTCAAAATCCGGCTTGCAGACAAGTATACGAACACAATCGCAGATTCGGGTCTGGTCACGATCTCGGTCAACCATGGGGCAGCAAATCTGGTCACGGATATGGTAGGCTTGAGGACACGATCATCTATAAATGGACCAGACAGACCCATCTACAGGGCAATGCAACGCCGACTTTGGTGGCTTTTGAGACAGCTTTTCCGGTGATGTCAGCGAGGAGTGATCACCTAGATCAATAGATCTCAGAATGTTGATGGATTTTGGGGTGGTACGGTAGCCGAAGACTCTTCCATTGGGCGGCGATGGCGGTGAAAAGTTCTCATGGCGTTGTGTATCGGCCAACCTCTGTCTCCATTTTTCGGCAAGAACGGAGGCTTAATGTGTCAGTAATCAATTTGTGTTTGTATTTGTCGACAAGGGTGACCTATTGATGATAGCGGCTATTCCTGAAAGTGGCGGTGATTGGACAGGTGGAGTCTGAGTAGGTGGCTGCTTGCTACTTCTGTGCTGCTTTGGCGACGGTTTTTCTTGTGGTTTTTGGCGATTTCTAGGCTCTTCAGCGGCAGATCTCAACTTGGGTTTGTTGTAAATGTTGAGGGAGTCCGGTGAAAGTTTCATTCTACCATGCGGCATCCTGGGCCATCCATACGGAGGCCAGCAAGATGGTTGCTTCTCTGCATTTTTCTACTTTGCTGCTCTGATCGGGTGCTTCACGGCGAGATTCTGGCTATGTAGGGCTTCCTTGACAACGGATCTCGGTTGAGTTGTGTCGGGGGCACTCCAATGTCTACATCGGTGGGCTAGGGGGGTCACCGAAGGGAAGTTTTCAGCGAGCGAGCTCCTCCCCTTTTGTTCTCTTCACTGCTGTGCTTTTTCTTTCTTCTTTTCTTTTTCTTCAATTCCTGTTGCAGTACCGATGGACAGAGCTCTCCTCCTCCTCTTCAAAGTGACGAGCAAGAGGCTACAATGCCAAGATTTGAGTCTACTTTGGCAGGGCGGTGGGCTTGTGGACTTCTCTCCTTGGCAAGACTTGGTTCTAGCGAGGATACAACAGGCGCATGGTACAACAAATCTTCAAAGCAACAAGACTCCCATGATGGCTCTTTCCTACAACGCTCCAACACTTCACGGTGGGGGACTTCTATCGGGTGCTTACGAGGGTCACCGGAGCAACGTCTCTAGCGAGGGGCTCTTCACTCAGGCTTCTCTTCTTGACTTCTTCTTTCCTGCTTCTTTCTCTCTTCTCTTTTATACTTCACATGAACATACCTTCTTTTTTTTAGTGTATGAGCCCCCCTTCCTTGACTTTAATATGGTCTTTTATAGAACTCTTAGCACCTATATAGTTCCTGATTATGGCTATTGAATCCTCACCTACCCAACCCTTTTTGGTTCCTCATTTCAAGCCCCCAAAATCCTCATCAGCCCGTCTTACTCTATGCTTATTTTCTTCCTTGGATTTTGGAACCACCGAGGATTAGTTGTGAGGGCATGGGCCATGGTTCGAACAAATAGATATTTACCTATGTGAGGGAGCGAATATGGTTTATTATAAATTGGAGGGAGAAATATAATATATTATGTGTGGGAGGGAGAGAGTGTGTACTTTTTTACATAATGTCCACTTCACCTCCAATCAAAATTTACTTAGGGGAGGGAGTTGGTTTAGATAAATCGCTTGGTTCAAACAATAAAAATTGTGGTATATATAGGATGGGTTAGTTTAGGAAATTAGTTGTATGTAGAAGGCATTAGAGATTGAAGTGGGAGAGATTTTTTGGTACGTTATTCGGCGGATGCAGGCTACGAGAAATGATGGCCGCCTAGTTCAGCAATGACAGGATAGAGCAGCAACGGCGGCATGCTTGCCCTTTACCGGTGAATCAGTGAGATGGAAGTGATTAGTTGTAGTTACCATATAAATGGGTCCTGTGGGGAGTGAAGTTTTTGAACAAGGGAGAAAGAAGGTAAGATGTATTTTTATAGGAGGCAGTGAGTGACCAACCGAAGGAAGTCACGTGAGGCATAGAGAGTTGAAAGACAACAATATGATGAGAATGATAAGATGAGTAGTACGACAAGTTAGACCTTGCCGACAAGAGCACAACAAAGAAGATGGTTCCTGGAACATCTATCAATTCCTCACGAGACAGGTAATTAGATTGTGCTCAATTAGAGTTTAGGGTAGGTAGCAAAATTCCTTATGAATAATTTTTTTCCTCTAATGCCTAACTTTTGAAGTGGAGTTCCATGGCCACTGCAATAAGACAATCTTGTTTATCTTCTGTTATCACAATCGGTGGTGGGTCGGAGTATAGATATGGACAACGAAATGATTCAAAGGTCTTTGAATAGATATGTTCTTTGTTCAAGTAATTGATGAATAAATTGATGTATATTTGATGGCATTAATGACTGAGCCATTTGTGTGAGACATTTTTATTGGACAATATCAATTTTGTGTTTACAATGATGTGTAATGGTGCATAGTGCACCTAGCTTTTCAATTAATCATCGAACTAGACTTATTGTATTAGATGATAAAAATATACAAAGGTTAATTAGTGTTGTTTTATTATATTTTTTTCATAAAGGGAAACTTGGTTGGGTTGTGTGATGATGGTTGCATTGGCTTTAATATTTACATACTAGTTTACCGCCTCTGAAGGTGGCTCTCATT
>JAURVB010001549.1:0-22587 GCA_033002965.1 Piper betle | reverse complement strand
TGCTTGAGTAATTGTAGTTGCATGTTTTTTAATTTTTTTACTGTATGCAATAAAGTAAAGATAATATGAAAAAAAGGTAAATATTTGTACAATTAGAACATATATTTTAATAAAAATAATATATAGTTGATTAAAAAAATCATAAGTCCATATTAATTTATAAAATAAATAAATTAAAAAAATGTCAATAAAAATAAAATATCCAATTATAAAATGAGATCTTATTCAAAACTCTGGTGTTAAATTTTTAAAGCAAATAAGGACAAAAAGCAAAGATACAAATAAATAAAAATAAAGAATGAAAGTCAATTTACTACTAAAAAATTACAAAAAAAATATAACTAAATTGAAATAAAAAATAGTTCCAATATTTACTTGGGTTATTTGAAAATTGATTCGCCTTTTGCGCTTCTCACATGCATTTGAATAAATAATTTATAAAAATAATAAATATGTTGAAAAAAGATTAATTTGGGAAACTCAATTTAAAATAGAATGCAACATTTAGAACTAAAATCTTAGTTAAAAAACTGAAGTTTAATATTTTTTTAAATTGAATGCCAAATTTAAAATTAAAAACCTATTTAGAAATTAAATATATATAATTTTCCTATGTGTGCTAGCGTGCACACATACACATATATCTATATATAAATCAAAATATATCCCAATCCAAATTAAAAGACAGAAGTTTAATACATAAAAATTACTGAAAAAAAAGTAGCTAAACTTGAAATAAAAACTATACATTACTTTATTTATTGAGCAAAAAATATTTTGGTAGTTTAGTTAGTGAAACTGTTTTTGAACCCTATAAGTTGAGAAATTTTGTTTGAGGGAGTCAGATTCAAAATCGGAGTTGGCTCCAAATCGGATAGGAATCAGTTCGAGTTGAATCGGCTCTGAATAGGTCTAAATCGGTCACATATAATAATTCTGACAACTCATAACGTAAATATATAAAAATTAGATATTGATGTCATTTTGATATTATTGTGTGTATTATATTTTACGATATTTTTTAAAGATTTTTTGAATTATTTAGAGTTAGTTTTTATTTTTGACTCAGAGTCAGACACAAGTCAAGTTTTAGTTGCGAGAATACCACTGAGTGTTATTTCTTTCCTCAAGTTTTTTCATGAGTGTGGTTTTGCCAACACCCCCCATGCCATAAATCCCAACCATTCCAACCTCATCATCCTTGAGAATATTGCACACCTGGTTGTAAGCTTCATCTTGCCCAATAGAAGCTGTGGAGGACCCATCCCGCGAGGAGCTCTTCCAACATCATTTTCTTTCGGTGGTTGTGCGGTAGAATCATTTTCCATCTGTTCATTTGGACCCACAATATTTGGAGAAGCAGAGGAAGAAGCATTGGATCCAAATGCAGATATAGCGGGTGGTTTTGTGGATAGTGCTAATCGGTTGATCATATCGGTGACATTGGGGTTTGTGGATTCAGTACGAGGCTTGGATTCGATCTGAAGTTTTTAGTTTTCTTGAATAATCTGGACATATTGGCCAACTCTTTCCTGTTAACACCAAAAAGAATGAAAGAAAAAAGAAATAAATAAATAAACACACACATGGTATATTCAACAATGGTGATAAAAAACCTATCAGCTATAGTAGAGTGGCAATAACAAGTTTAAATTAGGAAAATGAAAGATTGATTGCTCCATAAACGAAAACATGGAAATCTATTTTATAGAGTTAACACCCTATACATTATACATTGTACCAGACAAGTAAAGACAGCCCTGCTTCTAAGTTTCTACTTTTCCCAAGTTCTCTTTAAAAGGAGAAGTAATACATTTGTAGCAAAATTTATGGAGTATCTTATTATCTATATATGTAGCATGATGATTTTTTATTTATATCTGTATCCAAATTAATGGAGCATTTGCTTAGACTGTTTCTATTTTTTATTAGCACTTTTTTTTGGGGCTGTGAGTAAAAAATATTTCATTCATTAATCAAATATTTCTTTTATTGAATGCAATCTCACACAATCGCCACATATATTAACCTTATACACCATGGTCCTGGCTCTATAGGTGGTTTTATTCAGGGTTGCATAAATCGCCGATTCCGAATTAGAATCCGTCGATTCCACTCGGATCGGAGAAAAACCGATTCAAAAAACCCATTGAATCTGTTTTCATCTGAATTGGTCCGTGAATCGGCTGATTCGAACTGATTTCGATCGATTCGAGCCAATTCGGAATCGGCCCAAATCGGCCGATTCCGAGCGCAGGGGGCGGGGCGCGGTGGGCGCAAGGCGAGGTGCGGCGGCGAGGGCGGGGGTGGGCGAGGGCGGGGCGGGGCGGGTCTGCCGGGGGGCCGACGCAGGGCGAGGCTGGTGGGGCTGGCGGGGCGCGGCGGGTGCAAGGCGAGGCGCGGCGGGCGATGGCGGGGCGGGTCAAGTCTGGGGGGAGGGGGGCGCGGCAGCGGCGGCGGCAGGGAAGGAGGGCGGATGCGGGAGAGAAAGGACGAGGGAAAGAAATAACACTCAGTGGTATTCTCGTAATTAAAACTTGACTTGTGTCTGACTCGAGTCAAAAATAATAACTAACTCTAAATAATTCAAAAAAAATCTTTAAAAAATATCATAAAATATAATACACACAATAATATCAAAATGACATCAATATCTAATTTTTATATATTTACGTTATGAGTTGTCAAATTATTATATATGACCGATTTAGACCTATTCAAACCGATTCAACTGAACTGATTCCTATCCGATTTAGACCGATTCCGATTCTGAATCTGACTCCCTCAAACAAAATTTCTTAACTATAAATTTTAAAACAGTTTCACTAACTAAACTACCAAAATATTTTTGCTCAATAAATAAAGTAATGTATAGTTTTTATTTCAAGTTTAGCTATTTTTCAGTAATTTTTATGTATTAAACTGTCTTTTAATTTGGATTGGGATATATTTTGATTTATATATAGATATATGTGTATGTGTGCACGCTAGCACACATAGGAAAATTATATATATTTAATTTCTAAATAGGTTTTTAATTTTAAATTTGGCATTCAATTTAAAAATATTAAATCAGTTTTTTAACTAAGATTTTAGTTCTAAATGTTGCATTCTATTTTAAATTGAGTTTCCCAAATTAATCTTTTCAACATATTTATTATTTTTATAAATTATTTATTCAAATGCATGTGAGAAGCGAAAAAGGCGAATCAATTTTCAAATAACCCAAGTAAATATTGGAACTATTTTTTATTTCAATTTAGTTATATTTTTTGTAATTTTTTAGTAGTAAATTGACTTTCATTCTTTATTTTTATTTATTTGTATCTTTGCTTTTTGTCATATTTGCTTTAAAATTTAACACCAGAGTTTTGAATAAGATCTCATTTTATAATTGGATATTTTATTTTTATTGACATTTTTTTAATTTATTTATTTTATAAATTAATATGGACTTATGATTTTTTAATCAACTATATATTATTTTTATTAAAATATATGTTCTAATTGTACAAATATTTACCTTTTTTTCATATTATCTTTACTTTATTGCATACAGTAAAAAAACATGCAACTACAATTACTCAAGCAACAATATATTTATAATTACTATTGTTAGTTATGATTTTGAAAGTATTTATTATTTGTCAAATATGTGACACAAGAACATATGCAAGAAATAAGAAGCAGAGAATCAAGTTTACTAATTAATAAGTATTACATCTTTTATATAGTACTATGGTGCACAATTATTATAATAGTAGAGTATTTTTTACATTTTTTGATCCACTTTTATTATATTGAGATTTTTAGTAGAAATAGTTTTTTTTTTTGGGTCTCATATGCATACGTTTATGTGATCATATAAGTACTATTTCCAAATTAAGAAAACATCCATAACTTTGAAACTCGTAACTTGCATAACTTAATTAGTTGTAAATCTAATTTCATTCGGTTCTGGGAAGATTGCACTACCAATGTCTAAAGCATTTGTAATTGAATTAGACAATTCTTTAACCAAGCTATATCAAAAGAGAAAGTTATTGTGTCAATATATTACATTAATTTTTATGCAAGTTTGCCGCATTGCTTGAAGCCTTAATTTCATCTATTGTTAGAATCGTGCTTTTACTGTTAGCTTATATATACTGTATGACAATGTTTAAGTAACACAAATAGCTGAGGAATACTGTGCAAAAGTATGTGAAACTAATGATAATATCAATATATTGAACCTTACTCTAATTTTAAAGATGTGATTCTAATATTTGTGAGAACCGACCATCAGCTAATTGTTTACCAAATTGCACATGCCCAAAAATTACAGCAAGTAAATCAGTGTTCCTTCCATCTGCAAAAATAGGTTTTTAAGATCACCTAAACTACTCGCAGCACATTCCATATTTTTTCCTTCTTAAATAAATAATATGTTTGAAGATTTTTCACTTAATTTGTTACCCTTGCATAAACAGCAAACCTACACCACAAAAAAGTTGAACATAGCCAGCGCATAGCGCAGGTTCCCAGCTGCTATAATGCAACAAAATGAGGCCAATACATGACCAGCACCCTAAATTAGAACAAATAGACCTTAAAGTTGATGTGATGCACTCGTATATATACTCTTCAACAATGGTAAAGTTAATTCACTGACGAGAAGGCGATGGGGAAATAATTATCACAACATAAGAAGTTATTTATGAGAACACCAAAGAGAACTTAATGCTACAAGAACATCAAAAAATAAAAATAAAAAGAGTTTCCATAACCTTAATAAAATATTCAATACCTTACAAAGAAAGGAAAAACCTGCTGCAATTTTTTACCAGACGGCTGGGCAAAAAGACGTCAAATATATTAGCACCAAAATTTGCAGATTGTTTAAGAGAAATTGAGACAAGAATGCGAGAAGGAAACACCCACCCCTGATCGCTGACCTTGGAGAACGGAGTTGACGGTTTGCTTAGTGATGAAGCGATCTCAAATGCAGAAGGCTATGGTAGTTGGAGATCTTAAATGCATAAGTGGGAAAAGAAAGAAAGAAAAAAGGTGGGAACGAAGAAGAGTCAAGGTTGACGATAAGGTTGAAGAGTGGGGTATCTCAAGTATTGTTTTTCCTCTTTTTTTCCTTTTGCTTTACAAATCTTTATTAAATTTGATATTCAATATATTATTGGTTGTAAGACCAATAAATGATTAGAGAAGCATAGCTAAGAGTATCTATTTATTCTTTAAATAACAAAATTGCCGTAAGAATATTTAATAGACAGGAAATTTGTTTAAAGTTGATTGGGCAACCGATTACTACTCAATAATCTTAAACTCTCAAACGACAACCTTTGTAACATATTAAATCCTTGTATATCGCAAGGAACTAAATAAAAGAGGGAAAAATAGATTTGTTATCTCTAGCCAAATGCTAGCCCTTACTTCAGTATATTATTTATCTTATATGACGATACAATCCTTGGGAAAAATAGTGTATGCAAATAAAAGATGCACCCAATCCTACCTTAGTTGGTGATGGCAAGGATGAGTAACTGTTCTATCAATATCATTAATCGTTTCACATAGTTATTTACTATTTTAAAATTTTTTACCTTAACGAAGCTATTAACTAAATTTATAAAATTCTCGTGTAACAAAATTTTTAAAGTTTTGGCCATCGTATGAATGGTGAATATATGGTTAAAATTTTCTCCCCTTTATATATCATAAACTCAATGATATTAAATTGGTTAAAAATTATAATTATCAAATATTTTTTCATTCACAAAATATAAAAAGCTATTGTAATCTAACCTTTCAAATTAACAAAGAAGTAGAGAAATAATCTAAATTAAATAATTCATCAAAGTGATACTTTAACATTTAAAATCTTCAAGATTAATGTTATGGTAGAAATAAATTTTATAAGTAATGATCTAATGATCTCCTGGGTAATGCACTAACTAAAATCAACTTACTTCTTCAATAATTGGAACTCAACCAGATTTGGATTTGAACCTGGACAATTTATTTATCAATGAATAGCTAGGTTTTTAATTTAGATCACATTCCACCACTTGCAAGGTGTGATGTAGACTCCCAATATAATAAACCAGAGAGGACTCCAAATATAATAAAATAGTCAGAAGCCCAATAGATCTAGATCAAATCTGAAGTCATTTATTTGTTCATTTAAACGAGAGCCAGTTGGGAACATCTACCAAATGAATAAACCTGAAAAAAATTAAAAATATGAACATCTATTGTCTGCTGGAGCAGAGATAATATGGGTTTAAACTTCAAACAAAAGAAATATACAACTTATCAACTACTAACAATTATTTTTAAAAAAAATAATTGAGCCAACCTGTTCATATTAATATTTCATAACAGCATAAACAAGGAAAAACCAATAACAGAGAGATAAAAAGAGCAATGACCACTAACAAAATCATGAGGATGATCTTATAAACTGGTAATTTAGAAAGACCTTACCTGGAACTTCCACTCTATTTAGTGTTTTATATAAGGTGACAGCCAACATTGTTAGCTTCTTGAATGAAGTGTATCTATGGAAAATTCCTAAAAGCATTCCAAATTATATATTGGATTCTGTGACGGTAGAAAAATTGACATACCAACTGCTCCGATTTGGTCTTCTTTTAAGTTCTCTCCCTGCAAATTAGAAAAAACAAAAAAACAAACAGGGCTAGAGTTATTGTCATGGCCGACAGAGAGAAAATAGTGGGGCAGAGATAATCAAGACGATTCAATCATCAGGGAGATGACAGTCTTGAAAGAAGAAATTTAACGGGCTTAAATAAATGCAGTAATTTATAACATTGTAAAAAATTATATCTATTTTTTATATAAATTAGGTAGTGACCAGTCCAATGCACACGCTATATTTAAATACAATTTAATTATTTTATTTACAGTATAAAATAATAATATTGTAGTAGAAAATGTCCACAAAAAATTGATACTATTATTAAGATAAAGATAAAGATAAAGATACTATTAATATGATAAATGATACATTATAGCTAAATACTTAACAAGAGAATAAATGACCAAAAACAATAGGAAACAATTATTTTCACCACCTTATCAAGCTAAATTTTGTTACCGGTAAAACTAAATTTAGCCGAAGCTATGGAGAAGAAAAAAATGGTCTACATGACATATACTCTGTATTACACAAAATATATCTCATCTCAATTGTCACATTTATAGATTGTGTTAAGAGTGGTTCATCTACCTTTGCTAACATTCATAGACCAGTGTTCTTATAAAATTCAATAAAAAACAATACTAAAACAAACCATATCTGTGCATCACCTACAATAATTCAATCAAACACATTTTTTCCAATATAACTTAGTCAAATTGATTGCACATAACCAATGTAAGCATTTTGATAAACCTACATTTTTTCTTCCCGATAAGCTCTTACTTATTTCAATAAAATTTGTTTCTAACATATTGACTCATTTCCAGCTTTACACATTCATCAAAAACTCCTTTTACAATGATAGAAGGCTCCTTTTTATAATGAACAATAAAACATAATAATATTAATTGAATGGATAGTCTTCATTGACAAATAAGAGATTTCACATAAAAATCATAAATCTGTTTTCCCATCATGCAATTTAGTTTGAATAAACAAATATAAGTAGGAATTACCTCTAAATGCCTAGTGCACTTCGTGTTGTTCCCCAGTAATGTCCCCCTAGTGTGCTTTCTTGGACAGTACTTCAAAAATGAAATATGAAACTGCATTATTTTTCCTACAGATTCTATGTAGCGATCATGACAATCAATTACAATATTAAATTATGAAAGCACAATAGCTTTCATAGATAAAAATAATTAAACATTCACCAACCAAAGCATCATAGTTCCCCGTGCAAGAATCATTTTAAGATTGATTACATTTCTTAAAACAAATTTACCGCTAATGAACGTACATCAAACAGAATCAGTTGTTGAAGCATGAATAAAGTAAAACGATGCCAGAATCACACAAAGAAAATGATTATGAGATAAAATAAATAGCTAAATAACACATTGATATGATAACTGATTTAAATTAGTAAAATTATTTAAAATTCACTTATATTTTTATGATAAGAATTAATAGAAAAAATGATATGAAATTTTAACAAATTCAATCTGATGGTTGTATACATTTAGATTTACAAATGTTTATATCTAGTAAAAAAATATCAACTATACAAATGTTTCAAAGGTAGGTCAAAAAAGGGTCACCTCAACACAATTTACTCAAAATGACAAAGTAAACTAATCAAGAACTCCTCAAATATTGTTCTACTTAGTCCTAATCTGTAACCACAAAGAAGATACAAAAAGGAATAAATAAATAACAAGTTAAGATTATATAAAAAGGATATTATTTTCAATTGATGTGAACTCTACTCTTTACGACACTTTGAAATGACATTCATAATTCCAGACAATTGAAGAAGATGGTTTTCTCAATATTGACAACATGTCTAAAAATAATATCCAAAAGCTGGTCTCTGAATAAAGAATATAGAAAATAGAGAGAGAGAGAGAGAGAGAGAGAGAGAGAGAGATGGGGGAGGGAGAAGGAGCATGTAAAAGCCAGGCCCTTTTTCCCAGGGTTTTCGAGTTGGTTGAGTCGTTACCAGAATCAGGTTAGTTGAGTCCAACCTTCCTTACCATGATTCGTGTATGGTATGTTATGTATGTTGCCTAGCCTACCCTCCTTCGGCTTTGGTACCCCTGTTGGACGCTACGTGTATGACCTCTTTTTTTGCTTCGATCTAGTCGAGTCTAGTTAGATATTAGGATCGTCTCCTTTGCAAGTCTAATGTGTGTTGTCACATGTTCGGAACCCTTTTTGATCAATCCTGGCCCTTGCGAAACCCAGGGTGTAGTTCCCAAGGTTGCCCCGGCAGCCCTAGGGTGAAAACCCTAGGTGTGCAATTCTTGCGCCTGATGTAAAGGCTCTCTGCTAGTACCTTTGCACCATCAGTTTTCCCTCTTAGAGTTTCAGATCAAAGGCATTAGCACCGCACCCTTGCACCAAAATTTGAAAAATTTTCCCTCCCTTTTGTCTGGCGCAAAGGCACCCGTGTCCACTTTTACTTGTCCAAACCAACGCATGGTGGGCATGCGGTGGTCGGTGGAGAGGTGCTCAACACAAAGACTCTAAGAGACCGCCCTTGCATTGGGCCTATTTGCTTTTCTATAAAAACCCCTCATTCTCCTCAATTTCAACCCTTCCCACTCCTTTGGCTATGAGTCCCCCTTTCTCCTTTGGCTCCTCCACTTCATTTCTAGAAGTTGCTAACATCTTCCAAGCATTCTTGAAGTTTTGCCTTGCCCCTAGGTTCAAAGAACTTGGGGTAGGAAGCCCCAAAAGACCTCCCCTTAGGTCTCTTTGAAGTAAATTTGCTCTCTTTACCTCTAGACCTCCAATTGTTTGGTGTTGTTCTCGTGTGTTTGTGTTTTTTTAAAATTTTTATGGCATTTTTATTATTTATCCTTGCTTATTAGGAGTCTTTAGGCTTTAGAATCATGTCATTTTCATTTATATAAAAATAGTTATAACTTTTTGAAAGGTATGTGGTTGCATGCATGCATTGTATTAGTGTAAAAGTGATATTATATTGTTCATTATAGTATGCAATTTTGAATGATCTTCGACTTGATGTGTTTATAGGAGCTAGATCTACAACTTTAATGAAGATGACTTTGTCAGTTATGTCTTTGCATGTACATGTTTGGGTTCCAAATGTGGTGAAAGGTAGCAACTTTTGTGGTCACTGTGACCTGCCCGTCCCTTTCTCCAATTTTTACACCCTCATACATCTTTTTTCCTTCAATATTTTGCATTCTTGTATGTCTATGTGTTAGCTTGCTCCTGTAAAATATTCTTACTAAAATAAATACTTAAAAAGTTCAGACAAAACCCCTAAGTGTTTGATGTACCTGTTGTGCTGCATAACTTGTCTACCACGATCAGTGATTGTACTCAGTAATGAGCTAACTAAAAGGGGTTAATAAAATCTGTAAAAATTAAGGTTGAACTAACTAATTGTCTAATGGGAATATGTATGTTTTGAAACCAATTAAAATCATTTAGTTGGTTATATTTATCGATTTTTTGGAGTGCATACAAATGCATGGTGAAGCCCCGGTTCACTCGCTCAGCATATAAATTCCAAAACCCTAGGCAAATGGATATGGTATTGTTTGAAATTCCTACCACATGATATGGTCTGCCCCAATAACAACATATTCAAATTTTGGAGCGTTTTTGATAAATAGATTCCAAGTTATGAATTTCCCACGCCTAGTAAGTAACACCCCCCCCTAGCTTAATGGGTCAACTACAGTTACTCAAACAACAATATATTTATGATTATTATTATTGTTCGTTATGATTTTGAAAGTATTTATTATTTGTCAGATAAATGACACAAGAACATATGCAAGAAATACGAAGCAGAGAATCAAGTTGACTAATTAATAACTGTTACATCTTTTATATAGTATTATAGTGAACAAATATTTCAATAGTAGACTATTTTTTACATTATTTGATCCACTTTTATTATATTTGATCCACTTTTATTATTTGATCCAGCTGGTAATGTAAAACCACAACTTCGGGTTAGGGTTTTACCCTATTTTAGTTTTGCTTAGTTCGGGTCAATATTGAGTAGGTTCGAACGAGTTTGAGCCAGACTAGTTTTGTACCATCTTAATTTTTTCGGTGTAGTGGTAGACCGAGGTGCGATGATAAAAATTCATAAAATTAATGATTTAACTACTATCGTATAAATTTCATGGAAGCGAATTCCAAAAGCATAGGCCGGAACCGCTCAACGGCCAACTAAAATTATACATAAATACATAATTATACATATTGTGTCAAAACACACAATGGCACCACATGCAGCCCGGACAACTCAATGAAACATACAACATGTCATAAATATATACATATATCGGAATTTAATCAACGGTAATATGTCTGTATCATATATAAACATATACATATACTGATATCTAGTAAATAGTAACATGTCTGTATCATATATAAATATATACATGTACCAGAATCTAGTCGACGGTAACATGCCTGTATCATACTTAAATATATATATGTATTGGAATATAGTCGACGGTAACATGTTCGTATCATACATAAACATATACATGTACCAGAATCTAATCAACGGCAACATGCTTCTAGTATGTGTGCTTTTGTATATGATCCTAGTATGCGTGCTTTTTATGATCCTACTAGAACGAGTATGTTACAAATACTTTGTAAGTCACAATATTTTCCTTTGATCCAACCTCTTTACGGAGATGCTTTAGTAAAATGCTTCACTTGATCTTCTCTGATCGAACAAAACCTGCACGTGATTCTAAAATTTTGAAAGAAGAAAACTTGGAGCTGAAGTCGCTTATTTAGCAAATACGATAATAGACACCTGCATTGGAATCATAAAGTGTGCAAAGTTAATTAACATACACAAATTGTCTCATAAATTATTGACCACACTCATCATATGATTGTAAAACTTCCTTGAAAGGTGAGAAGGAAGAACAAACATTTAACTGAATTTGATCAGTAATATGCGGAAGGCTTGTCGTCATAATGGGGACAAGGAGAAGAATAGTCATGAGAAGATGATGGCGGCAGTGGTGGAGATGGTGATGGTGGAGGTAGAGATTTATGATTTTGTTTGTAGGCTTCTCACAATCCTTGTGAGGGTTTTTGGGGCCAAAAGCAAGGGGTTTAACTTGGAGGATCAATTCTTTGTCTAATATATTGGACTTCACTTGGATACCCAGGTCTTTTTTATCATTGTACGTGTCAATAATTGGGAACTTGCATGGCGAGTCCTTTGGTGCCTTGTAAAGTGTGGCCTTTTAAACATCAGCACCATGTTTTGCAAAGTTGAATCCTTCAATAGCAATGTGGTATTCTCCATTGGAGTTGGTCTCCCCATATGCTTCAATCTTCTTGTTCCCATTGCATGTCACTTTGATAATGGCACCAAATCAACCATCAAAAGATCATGTTAAACTAGTATATACATATTTTTTCTATTCCATATCTCATGTGCGCAATGCATATAATCTCATTAATGAATAATTCTAAAATAAATTTGTTGGCGACCCGAATATATGATATTTTTTAAATTATGAAGTTACCTTTGAGGGGTACTGCTCCATTTGGCTTGTTGGGGTTTTCTGAATCATAGCAAAGATAGCAGTGAACGTTGCCAACAACCTTCACAATTAGCAGCTGGTCATCAAAATGAGATGGTGGAGGAGGAGACGGTGAAGGTGGTGGTGGAGACTTGTAGTAGTAAGGTGGAGGTGGAGATGGTGAAGGAGGTGGTGGAGAAATTCAACCGTTTGATCATAATGTAGAGCATTCTGTCCAGAACATTTTCTTCCGAGGGAAGAAAATGGGACTTCGGTGTTGCAAAAGTTGGAAAGGGATTCTGAAGTTCTGGGTAACACATTAAACCGCCATGGCGGAGAGCAATCATCTTCCGGCCCTACGTCAATTAGAACAGCACCTAGGAACTCTTCAGCAACGTCTTACATTGGCACAAAACTTTCACTAAATGGTATCATCTCTTCTATTGCCGCTACTGAGAATATTCGACTTATCTGTGCAGCCATACTGGCTATCTTGGTTGTCATATATGGCCATACAGACATTAACAGCGCCAACATCCTGAGAGGTATTATAGCATCGAGGCCGATCTATCTTCTGTTATTGACTGATATTATCATTGTGGTTGGATTTCTTATGCTGAGTGGAAAAAGCGATGAAAGCAGAAATACAGTTCAAGAAACTGGCTCAGAGTTTATAGACTGTAGTGTTTATTCAGTTGTTCTTATCTCTTGTGTTTGCCTCCAACAATATAGGAAATAGTGTAACTCATTCTTCATCACAAGATGGCTCTGTCTACGCATACGTTTACTGGTTTGAACATAGGTTTCAATCACTTTTTCCTCAATTTTGTGTAATCAAGAGGTTATTTCAATTTTCCTACTAGGATGGTAAATTGCATACCACATCATGTTTACCGGTTTCTTCAGCTTTCTTCCGAGGAAGATAAATGTATCATCATGTTTACCAATTTCTTCAGCTTTCTTCCGAGGATGATAAATGTATATCTTGTTTGACGACAATTATCAATTGATAAATTGGTGGGCTAGAAGACGAGGAAGAGGAGAGGATGGGGGAGAAAGAAGACAAGGCCATTTATGCCATTTATTGAAAAAAATTGTTTACATTCCTCGTATCATAAATACTAATCTTTTTTATCTCCCAAATCGTAATATTAGCAGTGTATGCGATGTTGGTCAGTGCAGTTACCCCGTAAATATTGGTAAAACAAAATTATCTAGAAGAGTGTTCATCTCTTAAGGTAAAAAGAGAGCCAAATGCATAACCCAGAAAAAGTTGTTAATTTGCATTCATCTATAACTTAGGTGTCAACCGATATAGCAAAGTCTTCAATTTTACAGCAGTCCATCAAACTCATTGCAAAATTGCTTGTGGAGAAGGCTCTTTTCCCGGGAACTTCACACGTTTTACTATACAACATTATGCACACGTTTTACTAGCACCCACGGCTCCCTGCCAAATGTAAAATGACTTTTAAGTTTCTAACCACATCAACGTTCCCATGATCAAATACTTGCTTGGAAGCTCTCCAGGGCATGGTGCAAGGTAAGCAATTTTTTTCCCCGAAAAAGGGAAATTAAATTTTTAGACAATGAACATGGAAAAAATAATCACATAAATACATATATGCATACACGCACAGACATACATACAAACAAACATACAAACAATAATAAATTACAGGATGAAGAGTTTGACATTTTTGAGTTTAATACCTTTGGATATCAATATCTGTGACGTAGACAAACCCTGCTACATAGCTGCAGCAAATGGTTTAACATAAGATTAAAAAATAGAAAGCCAGTAAACTGAATTTTATCTTCTTCGATAGTGGAGACCAAGTTAAACTGTAAAATTGGTTGAGACTACCAACTTCTAAAATGGCTACTACATTTATATCATAAATTGATGCCATACAAAATGTCGTATGATTGACTTGAGCATACTGACAACTAAAACAAACAAGTGACAATCGTCATACAGTAACATTATCATTGTAACCATTAATTTATATAACTATTCGACTCACATAAAAATGGTAAGGATGGTAAGAGTAATTAGCTAACTTATACCTGGAGAGTATTTCTTCAGGTTCCTTGGCATATGAAACAGCAATAACGAGGTGAAGCAGATCTCTGTTAATGTTCACATGGGCAAGACGAAGGGGGTCAGCTGCAGGTTCCGCACCGATAGGAAGGGCAGAATGAGGTGCTTGATGTCCACACCTATTCGATACACAAATAAATCACTGAAATTTGCAATATTTGAATGAGGAGAAAGATCATTCACCGGACCCTAAAAGTATTCCTGCATAGGGATGGAAAGCAGGCATCTCAAGTGTCATTCATAAAGCACAGGCTATATATATACAAGATGACAAATAATTACTAAATTGATCAAGATTAGAAGACAAGAAAAATATGAATTAGATATTCTTTCTCTCATCAAAATGAGATGTGAACCAGAGTAAGGGGCTTCTAAAAATTTAGAAGATATTGATAAGAAATTTTTTAAAAAATAGATGGAGCTAGGAAAGGCATGCGGCTATCAACATTTTTCCTGCTGCAAAGATGGCATCTATATCAAGCATTGGGGAATAAGAAGCAAATTTAAATTTTTTTCCTGCTGCAAAGATGCCAACTATATCAAACACCTGGGGGTGAGAAGAAAATATAAAAAAGGGGAATAGTGATTATTACATTTTGAGTTAAAGAAGCTGAAAGCTCACAGTATTGGGATTGCTTTCAGGGTCTAAATTAAAAAAATAACCTCCAAGCTTTACTGTATTCTATAATTCCAAGCTTCTTGAGCATTATAACTGCAAGTAGTATATTTCACTTTCTTAAGAGGATTGACTCAAGGACACCATCATGATTAATTGTTTTGTTTTCACGTCGATTACTGACATCAATTGGTTATGATACTTCAATTGGAGATACATAATCCACATAACTGATCTTACCTCAAACGGGCTAATTATAGATCATAATAAATCACAGACATATTCAGAATGTAAGAGATATTTCTGAAAACTAAGAAAGAAAGTCATAATATGTCTTGCCCTTATTCTATGACTTCTTGCCTTCTGGCGGATCTTTGCAATCCTTGGAACTACACCTCCTGATTTATGCAGCTTAACGACATCAACATTTGGTTTCCCCTTTAAAGCATCTTTTAAGATACTACAAAGTTTCTCCTGCAGAGTCAACAGAACAAGGTTTTGTGAGTATATTGTCTACCAATTGCAATGAAAAACACAACCACCAACCAGCCTAGTTTAGCTTCTACATTTACAAACTTATCAGCTGAGCAAAAACATTAGAGTGATTTACAATAAAAAATCTAAAATTATTAAAGAAAGATCTATACGGTTGAAAAAAACATCATATTGATATATCAAAGAAATGTTTTTACCTGACCAAGAACCAAAATAACACCTGCATTTAACGCATCTATGGAACGACAAAGCAACTGCATCAGAGAATGTATTTTGGCCCATTTCTCAAAAAATTAAAATGCTGAAATATGAAGTTTGCATGGGTTTACCTCATAACCTACACCCCTCCACCCATCCCATAGTATTGATCACCATGCCAGCAGCTCTGGATTCAGCATTTCCAGTGAACTGTCGCTCAAGGGTTTTGCCAAGCTCATTAACAACTGCCTTGTACAACTCAGGGTTCACAATACAACAAAACATATAAGCAAAAGATGATGAAAATGAAATTTGTTTTGCTGAATGCCAGTAGTCTACTTCTCAAAGAGGATTGAATAACACATACTTCCTTCATAAAGTCAATATTCACTACAAACTAGTATTTCTCTTATCATGGAGTAATGCAACAGAGCATTCAACAGCTTTCATGTACTTAAGGCGAAAATAAACTTGAAGTTGAGGAGCTAAAAGCAGATCCTAAGAAGATGTTTTTAAGTTCCATGAAAGAAAAAAAAAAAAAATAGAACTTAGCAAGTAAAGGGCAGCACCTTGGTGTTGTGTGTCCAAAGAAATAGACAGGTGGCATTTCATGAGAAATCCCCTCTCAATAGGAGTAGCAGCTATACATCCTGGTATAGTTTTTGAGCTCTGGCCAATATCTTAATTAATGAAAGTAGGTTTCCATCCTTGTTTTGTGGCCCACCTTAATGGCATCTTTGACAAAGTACTCTTTCCTGAATCCGTAGAACCAACAACCATTACCCTGGGCCCCTAAGAAGAAGAAAAGAAATAAGAAAAGAAAATTCAGCAACTAGGAATAAGAAAAGATATTCAGCAACTCTTAGAGGGACTTCACACAGCTATCAGCAGGTATTAACAAGAAAACTCATAAGATTAAGCAGCACAAAGAGTTAATGTAAATCTGAAGGTCTAACACATATTGATCCATAAGAAAATGAAATAAAGATTTGCCAGACTTTATCAAAAATAAAATAAAATAAAATATAGATTTGCTAGTCTATTTTGAAGCCTCATCAATACTCAACTTTGAACTATTAGTTGACGGCATTAATTATTAAAAAGTCTTTAGGTTTTGAATACTCGATCTGCTTTGGTAAGATAGCTTCCGATAAAATTAGCTAGCAAAATCTTATTAGTTGTATTCATCAGATACTTTTGACTCTAATGAATATACCACAGGGCCATGTTGCATCTAACACAGCATGTTGCTTATAAATCAATACTTTGAATGATACCAAATGTGCATTTAAGAAGAAAAATACTAACATTGAGTTCATATGAAAAACTACAACATAAAGCAACAGAGTGATAGGGTGGACCATGCGTGCGTATGTCACCTGGGAGGAGTCTTTCTCAGTGGTAGATTTAGCACGAACCCTTCACCCCTCCAAAATCGCATGAACATTTACATAGCTTATCATTGGAGTCTGGGAAGAAACATAAAAAGAGGTGAGAAAAAAATGAGATGGAGAGGGAAAAAAGGTTAACCATGCCAATCATTCAAATATAACACAAGGCACAGAAATATGACGTGAATTTACCTCATCAGCAACATATTCGACCTCGCTACTTCCATTAACTTCAATGACAGCCCCATTCCAAGTAAAAACCTGGAATCACCAGTTATATCAGTTTATCCATTAAAATCCTGGAGCTGATCCTCTAACAAACTTAAAAAGAGAAAAAATCTGACACTTGGACGCCCCATTTCAACAAATCTCCACTCGACAAGCATAAAGAACATATTATTAACAACCAAAGAAAGATCAAATCCAAAATTTTGATTATCTAGTAAACTAAATCACTCACCATTAATGATGGGGAGCTCTATAACAAACATATAAAGAACTTTTTAAAAAGAAATTAACACTCTCGGCCTTTTCTCAACCAATTTCTACCCGATGTTCCTAAGGATCAAACTAAGAGCAGCCCAAGAATGATCATATCGTACACTTTGATTATCAAGCAAACTAAATTACTCGCCTTTAACTCTTTGACCCCTATTTCAACTGATTTTTACTCAAAATGCATAAATACCAAACATGAAAAAGACCAAAATGCTCTCATCCTACGGCTTGATCATCTAGCAGACTGATTTACTCGCTTTTTTATATATTTGCGCTGCTTCAATATCAAATTCAGAAAGATATAGTCATAAAAATTAGAAAAAGTTCAATACTTTTCATCCCCACTTCAACAAATTCCGACTAATAAAATACTAAGAACATGCCAAAAATGCTCAAACCCTACTCTTTGATTATGAAACAGACAAAGGAATCATTTTTGACGTAACCAACATAAAAAATGGCGCACCGCAAACTTGAGCCGGAGAGGCACGTTGAGCCAGTTCTCGGGTGGCAGCTCGGTGCCGATGATCGCGGCAGTACCGGAGAGGAGGTGGAGCCGAAGGGAGGTCTCCTCAGCCACCTTGATCCTCAACTCGCTCTCCTTGGCCAGCTTGAACTGCGACGACGGTGAAGGAGCCGCCATTTCCCCCAACTCTGAGGGTCGCCACTGGCGATGGAGAAGAAGAGGAGGTCCCCACCCGCTATAGAGTCGGAGACCTTTCTGACGGCGGCGATATAGTCGGTACGCATCGCAGGCGGCGAAGTCAGAGAGCACGCATGAGTCGACTCGGCCAGGCCTTGTGTTACAGCCGTGATTCATGGACGTTGCTAGGAACTAGGGTTTGGGTATTGTCCCTAGGTTTCTGCGTTTATAAAGGGGTAGCGGTGGCTATCCGAGTGGTGGAAAAAGCATGCCGAGGCTAACCCGTGTTGAGTTGCAGGTTACAAACCGAGGTGCACGAGGCTGCCGAGTAACCGAGCATGGCGATGGAGCATGGCATCGGGTTACAGCAGTTGTGTCGGCACATGGGTCGGTATTTGGCGTATCGAGCATGTGGCCGAGTCCAGGTCGAGAAACCTCAAGTTGCTGTTGATCGCTGTTTGGGTCGGCAGATTGAGGTTGTGGTGCAACCGTGGACCGAGCAGGCTACCAAGCCGAGTACGCAGCACAGAATGCCGAGCAGCCGCCAGTACCGAGCAAAATAGCGGAACTGTGTTGGGAAGCAGTACCGAGCATTGTAGCGGGCGAGCGCGAGGTCATGCGCGCAGGTGTGCGCACGAGTGGCGACAGGCGCGCTGCTGCGCGGGTGCGCGGGCACGCGAGCGCGCGGGTGCACGCTGGACGCCCGATGGCGCGCGCGGATGTTCGCGTGAGCGGTGCTTGTGCGCGCAGCAGTGTATGGGCATGCATGAGCGGCAGAACTGGTGCGGGGTGTTGGTGGTGGACCTTGCCAGCATATGTTCGGTGGATTGCTGAGGGAGGTTGGACCATGTCTAGACGTTGCTGGGGTCGAGCCGGTGGGGCGAGACGGGCTGACCAGCTGTGCAGCCAAGGGTTTGTGATAAAGCTTCATGGAAGTTGCTGGGCATATCTTGGTGGAAGATATGATCCAAGTCTGCAACGAACTTCTGAAGATAACCACAAGGCCGTGAGGGTGAACCTGGACGTGGTGTGGTGCTAGGTTGCTGGATACGGTGAGATTTGCAGATCTTTATGGATAGAGATGCTGGATCCGGAGTTATCTGAAATAGAAGGGGCGTGCATATAGGCATGGGATTATGCTGGAAAAAGAGACGGGTGGATCAGAGAGGGTCACCAGATCAGAAAGAAAGGACGTGGGAGTGGATCAAGAGAGGAATCGAGTCCGGTGAGGAGGAGAGTTCCTGAGATTCCAGGCGTGTTCCTTTGTGAGGAAAACCAGAGGGGTGCGGCTGGTGAGAAAGAAGCGTGGAGTTGCTGCAGCCGGTGTTCGTGGTGAGTGCTGGAACTCCATTGGCTTGCTGGAAACCAGGTACACATTGTTAGGTTGCTTGTGTTGGCAATCGGGGTAGAGTTACTCGGGGAGTAATTCGTTGTGTGCCTTTGTATTTGTAGGTACATTGGGGCGAGGCTGTGGGGGCTGTCCACAAGCCGAGCAAGTGCTTGAGAGGAGAGTTCTGTAAAATCCTTATGATCGGTGGAATGATATAAGGTTGGGAAGTATTTTCTCGTAATGTGTGTTTTGCTTGTTGGCTGGCGTTTAGACAGGGAACTTCTGTATCCTAGGTCACGGTTGAAGTTTACAAGGCAGCCAATTGTGGGAACTGGTGCTGTGACGAGCAAGGGCAGATGGTACGAACCCAAGACACATTTGACTTTGGAACAGCCTATCGGCAAGGCGTGTCGGTAGCCAGAAGTGTTGTGTCAGTGATTGGTGCGGTACAAACACATTGTGATCGAGCGACGGGTTGAAGGCAGCAACCTCGGGGTGTTGAGGTTGGCCAAACACAGGTTGGTGTTGACATGCAGGCTTCCGTAGTTTTTCAAAGTTGCATTCTTGGTGTTAGGCTGGTGTTCTCGTGGTGAGAATGCGCCGCGCGGACTGGTTAGGATCGAAAAATTTTGGGTCCTTGAATCAGGCCCGTGACACCTTGTTTTCCAATATCGCCAAGATGATTTAGGTGCGCCATCTTATGGTAGGCCAACCCAGCTTTTATGGTCGTTCGCTTGTTTGGATTAGGCTTATATATAAAGTCCAAAATCCAAACATAATTTGACTCAACTCGTTCAGTAAAATATCCTCTTAGTTTGAATTTTGCAAGTCATATATAATAACAACCAATAATAACATTACTTATTATAATATAAAATGTTCAAAATAAGTTACATATAATTACTCATAATAAATCCATTCTAATGACCTGAATCTAAGACTTGCAATCTAGAATTGAACCAAGCAAAAGAAGTCATGTGGACTTCTTGTTCTATGGCCCCTAGGTTATTCTCTTAGTTGGAATTCAACGAGGTGGCTCCGGTTGCACCTTCGATTGGTCTGGATGATGATGTCACGGATGTGCGCATCCGATTACATAGTAGGGGTAAAAATGGAGGGGAGAAAATTAGCTAAGATGAACAAAATATAGATAGACAACAAGAAGAAAGAGAAAACGAAGGGAAGACTCATTCCTAGAAATAATAGAGGTTTATATATCCCGTGAAGCAAAATACTTACGATCGGCATTCATTGATGAAATTGTGTTACATTATTGGAAGGCATTAATGACATACTAATTTTATATTAAATTCAAATTGAAATGATAGACAAGTAAGGAACAAAATATTGATGTAGTAAAAATGGAAGCAAAAGAACTACATTATGGAATGACTAATTGGACCCACAACGAGATAAGAACTCAAGAGGGTAATTACATTGTCCGGTAGTATTGTAGCATGTCACTAGTGATGTATATACTTATATTATATTTTACATGGTAGGATTGAAGATCGTCATGATAGGGTTATCGAAGGTGAAGATAATATACTTAAACATCATGAGGGAATGGAACAAGAAGGATGAGCTCACTCCTTGAAATGATGGAGGCTTATATACCCCGCGAAGCAAGGTATGTATAGTCAAAAATTATTAATGACATTGTCTCCATTTATGTCATGCCAATAGTGACATATAAGTATTGTTTTTAATTCATATGTGAGTGAAAGATAAAAGAGAGACATAATAATGGACTACAGGAAAGGATAGACGACTACTATCCTGAAATCAATTAATGAGATGCACATAGAGAAAAGAACTTGGCAAGTTAATTTTATTGTTTGTATTCTTTTAGCATGCCATTATGATATAATATAACGGTACACAAATTCATTAATGACATTGCGTGGACAATGCCAATTAATGGAAGTCCATGAATGCCATATTATCTCATAGCTGATATTAATTAAATTGATGTTGTTTACCATAATATTGCATTCTTATAATGTACAATCAAATGTCAAATTGTTGCACCATGCAAGTTTGTTAATGCACAATATATTTAGTGTTTGTCATTTTCGACAAATAAACCAAATCACCAAACTCATCTCTCCCAAAATTCATGCATATTCCATCAACAATTAATGACACCCATTAATGGTACATGCTATATAAATGTCATTAGTGACTACCCTGTTGCGGTAACTATTATTTGTTTATTTATTTATGATATTTGTAAAATATTACAAAAACATAAATTAATAAAAAAATATTAGATAAATGCAACTTTTTGAAGAAGACAAAATATTTGAAAATAAAAAATTATATTTTTCTCATTCAATTCTTAGTGTCTTATGAAAAATAAATTGATATTAATACGTCGCAGACTAGTAAATGACATTAATGATATTTTCTTTTTTAAAGTGATAAACATATCTTCTATAAATATATCCTTATGTGTATTTAAGATGTCATACATTACATTTAATAAGTTTATATAATGTCATTGATAATATTGACAATCGATTAATACTTTTTTTCCTTGCATATACAAAATAATATAAATGGACATGTTAGATATAGTTTATCTTAAAACATAGTCTACATATATTACTGGTTAAAATTTATATAAATATAATATTCATAAACAATATTATTGATGACCTAGTGGCCCAGTGGTTACAGATTCATGGGTTGACCACAATACCATTATCAAGAAAAGTAATTTATAGAACATCTTGCAAAATGAAGTCTAAGGTTGCATGCAATAAACCGTTTGTGGTGTGACCCTCACCTGGGCGCTACATATGTGAGAACCTTTCCGCAATGAGCTGCTTCTATGTAGTGTATACTGTCAGTTCTGATATGTAATATAACTTGGTAATAGCGTTGTTATTCTTGGTAATCTAAAATATAAGAAAAAAGTTCATTGTGCGTATGATTAGTGCATATGGCAAGGTTTCTAACGAATGGATCGATCGGTTTTATTGTCTTAATAATAATCTAATTTTATACGTGTGTTGAAATTACTGTGGTGTTGTTGCCTTCTACAGTAATTTACTGTTGACGTCACAAACTTCTCATGATCGTATGTCCCAAGATACT